>JAQGBW010000072.1:0-70047 GCA_034698625.1 Julus scanicus | reverse complement strand
GTTTTAAAACAATTGTGTCACCCATGTTTCAAAACACGATGGAAACTTTGTGTCTCATGTTTTATGTTTAATGTTTTATTTTGTTTTGGCAGTGGATACTTAGCTTAAAATACCCGAACTTTATAAAACGTTTGTTGCAAAACTTAAGACTAATTTCAGGTATAAAATTGTATATTGCATTTATGCTTAAAAAGATTTTGTGGGAAATTTACTTAGCTCGTAGCAAGCTTGGTTAAGATAAAAGCATAATAGGTAGAAGTTTTAAAATCGAATGGTTTTAAAACTTGCCAGTTTCACCACAAAGTGAAAGTAAAAGTAACATGCTTTCGTTAAATTTTCAGGACACCAGAGCCAATGCTGAAACTGCACGTCTCCAATTGGATGGCACTCAACGCAAAGGCAGAGTCCTCCGAGTGCGCTTTGCCACCCACGGTTCCGCACTGAAGGTGAGGAATTTGTCGCCGTGGGTTTCCAATGAGCTGTTGGAGCTATCATTTTCAATGTTCGGCGAGGTTGAGAGGGCTGTTGTGGTCGTCGACGAGCGTGGCAAGCCCACTGGCGATGGCATAGTAGAATTTGCTCGCAAACCTGGAGCTCAGATGGCCCTGAAACGCTGCAACGACGGCGCCTTCTTGCTAACATCGTAAGTAGTGGTCCCTCTGCTTTTTATACCTTTAAATTGCATCATGCATGAGATGTTAAAGAGGAATCCTTAGCTAAGGTCTCATGTTCGTTCACACTGTTTCAGTTCACCGAGGCCAGTCATCGTAGAACCCCTGGAACTGAAGGATGATGAAGATGGATATCCGGAAAAGGTCCTCCCCAGAAATAGCAACCAGTACCTGAAGGAGCGCGACATCGGCCCACGCTTTGCCCTCCACAACACTTTTGAATACGAGTTCTCCCAGAAGTGGAAGCAGCTGTTTGAGATGGAAAAGCAGAAGCGCGACAACCTGGAAAAGGAGATTGCCGCCGACCGGGAGCGCTTGGACGATTCCATGGAATTTGCTCTTTATGAGCATGAAACCAATGTCCTGAGAGAAAGTAAGCGCTGTTTTTTTTAAAGTGTGTGGCCATGTGAAAGTCAGTTGCGACAGATTGGTCTAATACATCAATATTTGCGTGTTTGTAGAGCTTCGCCAGCGTGAGCAAGATGCTAACAACTTGTTGAGGGAACGCGAAATGCGTCGTCGCGACCTCATCCGTGATGACGATCGCCACGAAATTATGCGACAGGATGATTTCATGAGAAATGACGACATGCGTCGTCGCCAGGAGGATAGTCTTCTATTGCAGGTATGGCAGCCTTTTTTTTTTTTTTTGCAAATATTTTGTCTTTGGTCCTGGGCGGTTTTGCGGGTGGGGCAAACTTGCTGCGTTTTTCGTTTTGCTCAAAAGCTGACTTTGGTTTTTGTTGCAGGCTAACCACCTGAGCAGCCTGTTAGATCAGGTGAGCCTATCGAAATTGTTTGGTTTTCACGTCTAACTGATGGGGCAATAACATTCAGGCGAAATTTTTGTGTTATGGATGGCTTGCCGCTATCTAACGATCTCGCTTGAAAGTTTCAGCGAGCTAAATTTGGGAAACGTCATCTCCAGATGATGTTTTATCCCCAATATTGTCTTGCGATTGTTATTTTTTTTCGGTTTTCCCGTTAGCGGGAGACATAGTTTCTCATTCGATCTTTTTATTTGTGCCACAAACAGCAAGAGGCGGCCATTAGGCAGATGTCCGGCGGAGGAAATGTTGGCGGTGGCGGAGGAGGCGGCGGCCCTGCTGGCGGAAACGGCGCCCCGGGCGGCAGAGGAGGACCTGCTGGACCCATGGGAGGCAAGTATTTTTTTCTTTAAATTAATGGCTGGCGAAACATCTCCAGTCAACAAATAGATATGAAGCTTGTTGTACTCTGCGGTGGTTATAACGCTAATTTAATTCGCTTTCAGGAGCTGGTGGACCTGCTGGTCCCGTGATGGGAAATCAAGGAGGAGTGTCGGGCCCAGGAGGACAGCTACCGGTAACGTGACAAAATGATTTTCCACACATTTTTACTTGAGATTTGCTAAGTTTAATATTAGGGGATTCTCCCATAAGGGGTTTTATGACTAAATCGAAATGCATGATAGTATGAAGATTTTCCTCCAGCGGAAAGCACTCGCGTTACTGTAGTTTTAACGCTGGGTGGAAAATTATGCTGCCTTGGATTATTAGTTATGTCTCGTACGAGTGCTTCCAGAACAGTTTCAGATGCCCTGGTTAGTAACACCGAGATAGAAATGTTTGTCGTAAACACCACAACAATATTTTGATTAGCTGTAAGCTTCGGAAGATTTGTTAACGGAAGAAATGGTCGAACGACTAACGTCTTTGTTTGGCGTTTCTTTTGATGCTGTTAAATTTAATTGTACGATTAGGAAATCTGCAGCTTTTTGTCTTTAACTGCAAAAGCTGCCACTTGTCAAGGTTTTTAGTGTCTTATTTGCAGGGTTGGACACGATTTGTTTGATTGGAACCATCCAAAATTATTAACGATAATTGATGTGCGAGGGTTATCATCAAGAATTTGATAGCCGAATTTTACAAAAATTAGGATGTAGTTATTTGCTTTAAGCCTCGTATAATACTTTCAAAAATTCTACAGTTTGGAACTAAAAAACGTTCTTGAAGAATCTAACTCTACTTGTGCTGGTGTTGTATGCCGTAGTTTTATAAATTAATGTACATGCTTAACTATTCGTAGGTGATCCTACACCTCTAACGAACTTCTGAAATTTTCCATATTTGTCCCAACCCTGCTCATTTGTGCTGACCGATTGAGACTAAACTTATAAGGGAGGGTGTAAAATATGGTTTTGTCTCAGGTTTAATACCAACGTTTTTGTGGGATGTGTATAAAGTGATGGTTTGGGGAGGGGTTTGCTCATGCAACTTTAAAGAAAGCAGTTTTATGGTGCCTCGAGATCGATACAGTAACGAAACCTCCAGTTTAAGATTTTCTACTCGATGGCACTTCAATGCATTGCGTTAGGCTCTTGTGATCTGGGTTTGGAAATAATTACTTGTCAGATAAAGGAATCCATTAATTGTCGAGAAAGCTCGGCAATTCCAAGGCAGAGATTGTGAAATTTGGTTGAGAATTGGGATCCGGGTTGTGGGTTTGTGGGGTGTACATTGAAATGGCTTTATTTCGTTACATCTTGCTTATGTGATCGATTAATTCTTTGACTTGCTTACAGCTAATTTCAGTTTTTGTGATCCGCTGGTGCGTGATTATATTTACCCATAAACACATGTATTACTTGTGTGTGAATTTCCCCCATGTAACGATAATGGTTATAAAGTTGCGGACTTGCTCGATTTTTTATTATCAAAACATGGTCAGAACGAATGGACAAACCCCCTTCGATACCCTGTCGTCGATGGCACTCACCTTGCCGATGTTCCCAATGTACTGTGCGCTTTGAGTCGGATATGGGGGAAAGGACAGTTTTTGTCCTCAGTTTGGGTCGTACGTTTTTGTTTCCTCTGAAGTTTCTAGATTTTGCGATCTCCTACAATTGTAGGCTATACTTTGAATAGTAATCAAAGAGATAGGAAAGTGCTTCCTTTAGAGCCAGGTTTGATTCCCGAATTGGTCGGCTAATCTGACTTGAGGTCAGTTTTGTTTCGAGACAAATGTAAGGATGGCTTCTCTGAAGTTTGTTCTTGGCCCTGTGCCTCGATTTCTTGCGTTCCCTGTTCTGCCGAACGAGGGTAGTTAAATAAGTTCAATTAATTTGTCTATCCCTTTCCAAGTGCGTGGACCTCTGTAAATGTCCTGTGCACTTGCATCACGTTAATGTGCTGTTTTGTGCACAGCAGTTTGTGTTATCTGTGAAATATTAATATCATTTTCGTTGCGCTGAGATATCTACGGTAATTTACGGACAATCAGATAAAAATGTATGGTATTCAGAAATAGTTTTGACGCCATATCGTGTGCCGTGAGTTTAAATATGGTTGAAAAACACATTCTTTAATATCCAACAAACAATTGTTGCTTGACATGTTATTTCGTCACATTGTGCGACTAGTAAATAAGTACTTGGGTAAAATATATATATTCGTTTTGGAAGCTGAGGACCACTGATGCTTGCTTGCATTTTGTGCAAGTTAGTGTGAACTTAAAAAAAATATTCGTGAAGGAACTTTGGATAATTTCTTTGGCCAGTTCAGTTTTTCGTTAAGGTTGTACACATTTGACTTTTCACAATGATTGCCAGAGATACAACTTATTGATTTTCTACGGTTTACGGTCACACCACGCGTGTGGTATTCGTAGAGTACAGAGTGGTTGCTCGCTGATTTTCCAGTAGTGTGTATCGGGTACTCGCCCCTTAGCTTGCCTTATCCCACCAGAAGTCGGTATTTTGTCCCGAGTCAAAGTGGGCGAATATTTAACATAATAGCATTAATGAAACTTTCTTAATTGATTCAACGATCAGTTTTCTAAAATAGAATTTTGCGCCGACATAATTTAAATTATATTTGCTGCGAGTACAATCTTACAATGTTTCCATAAAAACTCTGAACTCGTCGAAACATGCATATGTGTATCTGAGTACTCGTTAACATGGCGAAAGACTGGGAATAGACAAATTCAGTACTCACCAAAAATTGCATGTGGCGCGCTGCCTTTATGAATACAGTCGTGTGCATTGGCATTTGGTCAGTGTTGGATTAGGGAGCACGTACTTAGTAATAAGTTATTTAAAAACTAGCCCCTGTACCACAGCTTCACAGGAAAAAGGCCAATTATGAGCTCGAGACAGCCAGATGTGAGACTGCAACTGTGGTTGGGTGTCATCTCGAGCTTTAGCTTAAGCTTGACAAAATAAAGCTTGTTGCGCTTAGCCCCCTACCTACATATCGGCGTGTTTTGGGATGCACCAATACCTCGATAGCACTTTCGATTTATGGCCCACAATGTTTCGTTACTTTTTGTGTCAAAATAATTGATTTGTTAAGGTTGCGTATGCACCAAACGAAACATGAAGCATACGCATGCTACCTTGGCGTGTCCAGAAGTGTTTGTGAAACGTGTCCAAAAACGGCCATATCAAAGGAAAAATACACTTCCAAAAACATGCTGGAAGTTTGTTCAGTGTTTCTTGTGTATGTTTTATGCGTTTGTGTATGTTTCCTCTGGTGCATACCGACCTTAATTTGACTTTTCGCTTTGCGGCCAACTTCTCCAGAACGTATCTAGGCCGTAAAGCGAGGCATGGGTGTGTTCCCTAATACTGATGTTGATTTGTTTAGTAAACATTCTGCTGATGTTTATTTTGTCAAAGTACAATTTTTGAATGTTTTCTTGTAACTTTCGTGCGTTTTCTAAAATGTTTTTAGAAAGTTATTTACGCACTAGAGGCGAACCTACAAATAACTTTAGTATGTCGTCAAGATTTCGCTTTTGTACGAAGTAACACCAAGTGGGGGGGAAATAACTGCAGATGTTGAATCTGGAGCTCTGGTAACGCCAATAAGAACAGAGCTCTTTAAGCGTGGGATTGCTTTGTTATGTGGTTAATACAGCCCTGGTTATCAGGAACAGACAGTACATTTCAAACTTTGTATGTGTCGATTGCTGCATTTGCAGCGCACATGTTTAAGCAATATAACAAAAGTTGGTGATCTGTTTTATCGCGTTGCGCTGCTTGCACCACATTGGAACACATCGCAAGGTGACGTCACTCGCTCTTCGACCGAAACGGGGATTGAAAGTTGACCATTTCGTTGACCGTTCACATATCCGGCAGCGAGTCCGTTTTTCGTTATTTCTGTATATCCGACCCCTCGTGCTTACATTTATATACATACATATATCAAGTTCTAAACCATGACACTAACTCGTAATCAATTTTTTCTTTTCCCTTCCATGTTCTGTTGGATCGACCATTGACGTTCATTTGGGTAAAATGTTGTGTCCCCACTCGAACTTGAATTTTTTTTTTTATAAATTCCATCGTTACTCGCGGATTTTGTTATCGCTCGGGCATCGTTTTTTTGCGGTCTTCAAACGAATTTTTGTGACTTTGTTTTGATCCTTGAACCAAATAGCGTCAGTCTCGATTCGAGCAGTCTGCTGGACCCCCTCCTCCGATGATGGGCCAGGGAGGGCCGAACGGCCCCATGAATCGTGGCGGCATGGGACCAATGGGCCCCCAGATGGGGGGAGGGCCCATGGGCGACATGCGGGGAGGAGGCAACAATGGCGGCGTTGGGGGAGGCATGGGCCGCAGAGATATGATGGAGCGACGCGATCACAGGGATGATTTTGCCGATGCCAAGAGAAGAAGATTCTAAGGAAAATGGCGGCCAGTTGCCGGATGCAGTGGCAAAACTGTCGCTGATTACTTCGATTTAGTGAACGTTTCTTCCCCCAACGACGAGGAACGGACTTTGTCCGGCATCTGAGAACTCCCACCCCTTTTACCGCAGTTTTCGTCAGGGCGCGCACTTTTTTGTTATGTGATGGGCAATATGAAGTATCACCTTACTGGAACAAATATTTTTTGGAAAATGGCAATAGTCAGTTTTTTTGTTGTTTTTTTTCTTGCCCAAGGACCACCGCGGTCTGACTTTTTTTTGTACCTCAAAGAAGACTCGTGTCTGCTTAATAGCCAATGCTGTGGCGGTGGGAGAACCAGCGAAATCTTTAATATCAGTATTTCCGTAATCTAAAGTCGGGATAACCAGCCCTTGGTTGACCCCAAAATTGCTGTTCTTTCCGAAAGTCAAGCTGGTCAATGTGTCATGTTTTGGAGCCAGAACAGTTCCAAATACTCGCCGCTGACTAGGAGAGATTTATCCACAAGCTTTACCACTTGGTTTTTATGTAAGTGTGGTTCCAAGGAAAATTTTGGGGTTGTTTAAAGG
This sequence comes from Julus scanicus, assembly GCA_034698625.1. Lineage (NCBI taxonomy): Eukaryota > Metazoa > Arthropoda > Diplopoda > Julida > Julidae > Julus > Julus scanicus. The sequence goes on along the minus strand of JAQGBW010000072.1, from coordinate 63,131 downwards.
AAAGGGACTAAACTTTTTTAAGTCTGGCGGTAACATCGAGTTCAGAAGTCACCGTTTTGGGGCCAGCCCTGGGTTCGGTTGTCACGACTGTGAAAGAATTGAAAGTATCAGCAATGAAATGCGTTCTGATTTTTAAAAAAGGATTTTCTGATCAATTATCCTAAAGCAGTTTAATTTCCTAAATTTATAAGAATATTACGATAAAATGACTCGTAACTTAGAAACGTCTAAACTGCGTATTTGTTGCCCACTTTTTTCTCCCAAATGCATCATTTGGGGAGAATTTTAGTTTTCTTCCATGTCACCATTTTATCGGGATTAACCGTATGTGTATCGTTTAAATTTGTAACAAGCTTATCGTCGTGATGAAGAAAGATTGTCGAATATTTTGGGGTTAGCTTTTCAACGAATCTCGAATTTTGATGTATTTAAGCTTTTGGGTACTTTTAGATAAATTTCCCAAATCTTTAAGTGTCGTAGTTTGTGGCGTAAAAAATATTCGATGATCGATTTCTTTTTCCTTTTTTTTGTCTAGCATGATTGCATTGTAAGCGTTTAGTAATTACAATAAAGCCATCAGCTTATACTCACATGGCTTAATCTGAGTTTTTTGTGAAGAAAACTAAACCTTTTCAACAAAGGTTAGGGTGGTTAAACATAAATTTTGTTGAAATGTGCTCTTTCTATGACCTCACACATTTCAGTCGATTTTATCGGCTAAAATATTGCATGCCTACCTCTACTAATTGCAGTTTTTGACCGATTAAGGAGTAAGCTAAATATATATATTGTAAAAATTGAACTTGTATCATTTGACTGTTATTTTGAGGAACATTCAGTCAGTGAGTTCATTCCACTTGAGGAAAGTTCAATGTTTCCATTCTCTGAAAATGAAACATGAACTAAACTAATCTTTAGATATCAAAATATAAATTACACTTTTCGAAAATATGGATAGAAAAATAAGGGTGAAAATTATTAAACGAAAACTAATAAATTTGAAGAAACTACAAGTTTCTAATTGCAATGTTTTTAAAGACTTGTGTTAATAATGTTAAAAATGAGGAAGGGGTCTTGGAATTAACGTTCAGTTTTCTACTTGCCTGCACTTTTAAAAAACTTGGTCTAACTGAGTTTTGGAAGTCTTCCACATGTCCTGCCTGCATTTTCCTAAAATTCCCTTAGTTTTATTTCGGTTCCTCCAAAAGAAAAGTTTATAAGATTAATTGAATTTCTTAAATGTGAATTTTTCAAACATTTTCTTTAAATTCTGTTTTCATAAATCCTGCCATCAAATATTTTTTCAATCTTCCATTCCCAAATTTGACGTCACCATGACCATTATTGGTTTGGGCGGCGTTAATTAACTTAAATCCTCCTAAAGGTCCTCCTATTTCCCAACCCAGCGAGTCGCGCTGTCTTAATTTTTTATTCAACTAGATATCTAGCAGTGATTTACCGGCCATTTGTAAAGTGGACCCACGCCGTGGTACGACCACAACCTTTGTGGAATTTGAGGAGCTCGTATAGATTTGGAGCGAACTTAAGGTCCTTTGGACCCATTCGAAGATTTGTGTTGCCAGGTACTTCGATTCAAATCGATCGAGATTAGTTTTGATGTTTTTTTTTGTTTTTTGTTTTTTTTATTCCTAACGTAAGTTAGGAAATTTTGATTAGTTACAATTATGTTTCTGCAAAAACAAACACTTTAAGAGTAGCATTTCAGATTAAAATTTGTTCTCGAAAAGCTATATTTTGGATTACAAATTTCTGGTGCTTGTAGATAAAAGGAGATTTTTAGAAAATTGTACATGAAGCTTCTTCGGTCGTTTCGTACAATTTGCGTGATTTGTTCTGCTTGAATCATTCTTCAAAAATAAGATATTCTGTCGTTATAAACTATTTTTTTCTTCATAAACGTAGTCAGGGTGGTTCAACAAATATGCATTTATTTATGGAAAATATACTGATGTCCACAATTAATACAATAATAATCCTAAGCTAATATGCATGTGGTATTTGACCCACCAAGCAATTTGAGATTCTATGCCGAAGTTCTCTTGAGACCCTTTTGGTATGAAAAGTTGGACCACCCTTAAAACATTTTTTGTGAAACAAAATTTTTGACAATATTTTTTAGATTTCTAAATTTCTGAACTAATATAATTTAAAAAATGACGTTTAAAAAAAAATTCTTTAAATGATTTTTTTCGTAAAGTATTTTTTAATAATTTCAACTGGAAATGACGTAGCTCCTGCATGGGGTAGCATTGAGAAATTTGGTTTAATAAGAACTTTTGAATGTCAAATAAATGCGAGAATGCTGCTGCAACTACTTATTATCGGAACATTACTCGCATAAGTGATTTTTGTAAAGTTGGTTGGGTAATTTCTGAAGAATTGAGATTTTTGCAAGTCTAGTTTTACTTTGCAAACTTGGTTACTTTGGATATGAATCACATTTGAGATCCCATTATTAATTTACTGTAACCAGTAATTAAGTAGTCGCAGTAAAGTTATCTTAAGCATTTATATGATAAAAAATTCCATTTCTATATTACCGTACCACAAATTTCTCGTTGTTCCCCATTTAAGCAGTTTTTTTTTTGTACCTACATCCTCGGACGTTATGCAGCCCGTTCCATCATCTTTTTGTGCCGAAAATCATCGACTGACTAGATATTCTAGCATCGGAACGGGTGCTACCATTTTATTTTGCCATTTTTTTATTTCTGTGCCATTATAATATTCTGTAGTCTTGTCATAAGGTCAAGTTCTTCTCCACGGGCCGCTCTAGTGCGAGTCTCTCTAAGTATCCTGTGATTTAAAGTACGACAACTATAATTATGAACGTATTTGGTGACCGTTTAAGGCTTTTGAGTTACTCGAGCCGAACCTGAACGTGGGAACGTTTGCTATCTCAGGTAAGAATGCAATGTATCAGTTTACTAATGTGCAACCTTTGTGGAAGGGAAAGGGAGGGAACACAACTTTTCAGCTCTTTTACCTCGTTTGATAATGTTCGGGGGCTTTATCGCAACATCCCTTTTCCGGGGTTATTCGTAACATCACATGCTCGGATTAGTTGGCTTGTTCGTAAGAGTTTGTTTTTAGATTGTTCGCATCGAGAAACGATTCTACGTTACGAATCTCGAAGCGCTGAGTTTAGCCGGGATTGTTTGGGACGTACTTCGAAGTATGTGCTTCGCGGACGGTTAAGTCCGTAAAAGGTATAAAGGTAACGAGTAGTCTTTGGACGATACTGTGGCAGAAGCCTTGGCCATTAAGATGACCGCTTGTTTTCTTCTTAGATGACTTATTGTATCGTTGCATTTTTTTGCTGACGAGGATTTCGGGCATTTTGTCATTGACTGCCGATATGGGATTTTGTGCGACGAGTGAAAGTTACACGCGACTTAACTGTCAAACTTTTCCCAAGTTTTTCAATATCACGTATAGTTTGCCACTGTTTTTAATTTTGTAAGGCCTAATTAAACAGTTAACTGCTTGGAAGAATAGGTCTGTCAGAATGGAAACTTCTCGATATGTCTAATGTTGTCATATCTTGATTTTGCATAAAGTATGTGAACTTGTGAAGTCAAGTTCAAAACCTGCATTAATTTTTTTATAACCCGATAATTGCCTTGGCATTAAATGTTGATTGGGGAAAGTTTTCAAATTTGGAAAAAACTAGTTCTGGGATGAGTTTCTAAACTGAAAGTCTACAAGTTTGTAAAAAAATGTTCTTGACAATGCTATCATGTTTAGTTATTTTTCTATGAATCTATTGATAGTGGGTGTAAAACCTGATAAATTTTATAGAACTGGAATATTCTGATAAATTAAACATACATATTGCATTGGATTTCACATAGCCAATCTTTAAGTATCACTTTGGAGCTGCTTTAAAAATGGAGAATAACAGTTTACCTATTTTGACATTTTTTTCACTTGTACTACTGTTTAATGGTACAATTATTAACATAGGCCAACGTTAAAAATCAACAAACAAAAAATTATTAACTAATCTCTTAATTAAAAAACAAACAAACTAGATTTTGATTTCTGTGTTTTATCAATTATAAGAGGCAGGGCTGCAAATTGCATTCTAAAACAATTTCTTTGGGCAACATGGGAAGACTAGTTATTCGCTGTTCATTAAGTTATTTTACAATCTGGGAAAGTCAGGAGAATTTTATGTCTGGAGAGACTTTGTAGAAATTGTTAAAAATGTTGGAACTGTAGTGGCATGACAGTTTTAACCATAAGTCTGAAAAAACACCTCAAATAGTTGCTAGTTTTGTGTAATGACTGTCGCTCCGATTTGTTGGACTGAACCAATAAGTTAGTAAATTTATTCAGGATTTAATGACTGAAATAAGTTTTTTTTTTTTTCTGGCATAAAAGTGATTCTTTAACCAATGGGATTGGGTCTAAGTAGATGATGCGATTAAAATAGTGCTACTGATTTTAGTAAGTTTGAATTGTTAGTTTGGAATATGTTGCGGAAAGTTGTGACATTTTAGGGTACTGTGAAATGAAATTGGGCACCATTTGAAATGGTAAAGAATTTTTGAGTGGATGGTGACGTTTTCATACATTTATTTAACGAGGAAAAGAAGATTCGTTCACTTTTCAGTGTGAAAAAAAAGATCTTTGTAAAACTTAGTCTTTAAGAGGGTTGCGATAGGTGTAAATGGTTAACGAGCTGGCATGATTTGAACCGGGGAGATGTTATAAGTTGATTTTAAGAAACTCGACTCTTATGAATATTGATGCGTGCTGAAAATAGTGTTCAATACTTTATCTCGTGACCTTTGACCATCGTCCATTCTGCGCGATCGTTTCATCGGAACCCTCGTGACGTCGTTTCTAATTCTGTTGCTTTTGTGTAGTTGCTACAATGGCGCAACTGTCCTTGCGGGTAAACTGTGCAGCCATCTTGCTCTTCTGGATTGCTGTGAAAATTGTGTGGTAAGAGCAAAAATATTGCAGTAATTGCGCTAACATAACGAATCCCGATGTGCATGATGAAAAATAGGAATTACCGTTTGATTGCCCTATGAAACTAATTCCATGGCTGCTATTTTGTTCTGATATCGCGTTAACTGGTTATCAAACTGGTCGTTGACCGTCTGCCGTTTTCTAAACTGGTCATCTTTCTTTCAGAAAACATAACTTCAACGTTATTTCATCAACTTCTTGAGAGTCCCCGTTAAACCCAAGATTCTGTACATTTCGAGGTGAGAATTCTCCGTAGTCCGTAGTTTAGTTGGCTTAAAAGATTTGCTTGATGAAAATAGGAATTACCGTTTGATTAACCGATGAAACTAATTCCATGGCTGCTATTTTAATCTGACCCAGACTTAACCAGCTGTCGAACTGACAGTTACATTTTAGTGTTAACCTAACCGAGTCGTTTATCTTTCAGAAAAACTACTAACATCGGGGTTGATAAACTGACTTCTGATCCTGCTTGGATCAGAGATTCCGCGTTTCTCGAGGTGAGGGTCGCTTTGCCAAACCTCGGTTTTTGTCGATAAAAGATCGCATGATGAAAAACGGAATTACCGTTTGATTAACCAATGAAACTTAATTCTATGGCTGCTATTTTTTATCTGACACTGCCTTGACCAGCTGTCGAAATGACAGATACATTTTCGTGTTAACTTAACCGGGTTGTTTATCTTTCAGAAATACTACTAACATCGTGTTTGGTAGACAGACTTCTGATCCTGCCGTGGATCTAAGATTCTGCGTTTCTCGAGGTGAGGTTTCGCTTTGCTAAACTTCGGTTTTTGCCGATAAGATTCGCATGATGAAAAACGGAATTACCGTTTGATTAACCAATGAAACTTAATTCTATGGCTGCTATTTTTTTTTTTATCTGACAGACTTAACCAGCTGTCAAACTGACGGTTGTATTTCTGCATTTGTCTAAACAGGTCGTTTGTCTTACAGAAAAAATACTAACAACGAGGTTGACTTCTGAGATTCCGCGTTTATCGAGGTGAGGATCTCTTTGCTAAACTTCAGTTTTTGTCGATGAAAGATTCACATGATGTAAAACGGAATTACCGTTTGATTAACCAATGAAACTAATTCCGTGGCTGCTATTTTAATCTGACACCCGACTTAATTAGCCTTCAAAATGGACATTACATCTGTCATCGCTTAAACTGGCCATTTATATCTTTCAGCGTAACTAACATCCAGGTTGTTGGATTCTTCAGACCCAAGACTCAACATTTCTTGAGGTGAGAACTGGGCCTCCAACAGTGAATTACCTACGCTGCAGTTTCTTCCAATTGTCTATTTGGAGATCGGAGGGTTTTGCATGATGCCAAGAGATAAATTTTCTCCGTAGAACCCAGTTGTATTGCTTCGCTGAAAAACCTAGTTTACTGGTAGTCAAGAAAGGTGAATTTTTATTTATCTTTGAGCTTACTTTTTTGCTAACCTCTGTGATGAAAATTGGAATTACCGTTTGATCAAAACTATGAAACTTCTTTGCTGGCTGCTTATTATTTTCTGATGCTATTTACAGCTGAATGCATTGTTTGCTTCTGGTTTCGTTGGTTTTTAAATTTTAAAGTGTTTTTAGGTTTTGAAGAAATGGATGGAATAATGGCTGCCATGGTGTTGATTTCTGGACTGGAGGAAGAAATTTGGTTTTGTAATTTCGTTTATAATAAATTTGTTTTTATGTCAAATGCAATGTTTTGGAGTTTTAATATGGCGAGTTTTATGCAGCTACTTATGGATGAAGCGCTCATCAGGTGTCGTTGTCAAAATCCAGACATGCCTGTGGTTTTGGTTTCAAAAAATGATGGGAAACAAAATTTGAGATTTGACTTTTGCAATTGAACGTTTTATTAAATAAATTGGCACAAATTAAAAGGAAAGCGTCTTAAATCAAGACTCTTCAATGCAACAAAGAATGTTTGAATGAACATTAGTTGTTTATAAAATTAATCCTAATTGAGTAAGCGTCATTGATCAAATAATTTGTTTTAACCTAGTTACAAATTATTAACAAATCATATGATCAATGACGCTTACTCTTCTTCCTCAATTAGGATGGAAGCTCTGTAGGAAAAACTAAAATTTGTCTTGCTTACTTTTAACAAATAACGAGGCAGGAAAATATGCATCCAATTTTTCCTCCCATGTTCGTTACTTGACAAACGAGAGTTTAAATAATAAGTTTTAGCGAAAAGACGATCATACTCCACTAGAGGTAGAACGAATTCTAAAAAGAACAATCTCTCAAAGTTTTACACAAGCTTCTTATTTTGTGGCCCAAGGTCACAAAAAATAAAAAAAGGAATGTCAAGGGCTGCTGTTGGTGATCTCACAAGGATTCTTTCTTGTCGATGACCATCTTGATGAGGTTGGCATCGATGAGATGCTGGTAGGCCAGTTCCATCTTGCCGCTATCGGTGTTGTGAACCAACAGATCCAGCTGAACAGGAGGGCCGCAACTCTGAAAGCGAAAAGAACAATGATTAGAGATTTGTTGAAACGAACCTTAAGAGTGCTGGATTGACACAAACCTTGACTACGGCGTTAAGCTCTTCGACAACATAGATGCTCTTGAAATGTTCCGCGATTTCCTCGTTCCACTCGTCAACAGGCGTCACCTGATGCAGTTGGCACTCCACAGCCTGTTTGGGCAGCTCAAACAAATCCTCTGGAAGATGTCTCAGCCTAGAAGAACAAAATGCAGTTAGACACTACAGGAACTCGGGATCCCTCTGACCAGAAGTAGACGAGGAAAAAAGTTTAATAATTCCCAGTTTATTTAAAACTCCACGGGGAGAACTGTCAAATTGTGTCACCTGTCTGTATCTAGTTCCTCCGCATTCCCATAATCCACGTAGAAGACTGCGGCTCTGCATCCTCCCGGCTCGCGGTCGATAACGATGGCTCTGAACCACGCTCCGTCTGTGTATTGAGCGCAGACGGCACTTCCCACACGAGCGGTAGCCGCGGAAGGCCACTCGTCCGCTTCTGCGTTCATCCTGTCAGAATAGCGCAGCAGCTCGTCGCAGTGGCGGTCAATCTCTACCTGGTAGTCGCTGGGCTCTGCCTCTTCGTTTTTCAGGCGCTGCACGTAAAACTGCGGGGGAGAAAAAAAGCTGCGTTGTGGAGTCCGAGACTTGGTCTCGGAGTGAATTTAAAGCCGACTACTGACCTTGTTGGGGCCAACGATTTCGGAGACTACGACGCGGAAACTCTCGCCCACGGGTATTGGATCGAGGTCCTTGAAGGTAAGCTGCGGCTCTTCGTTCGACTCCTGGGAAAGGGAGATGCAGCAAAGTTTAGTGAGTCGGCACTATTAGCAGATATCGGAGGATTACAGCAAGTCATAACGCTACTAATGGAATGTTACGCAAACTTCTCACCTCTTGGATGACATATGCATCTAGCTCCTCTTCGTCTACCTCTTCGCCATCCTCCTTGACACGTACGGCGAAACCCATTTCCACCATCGTGTTCTCCACTTTCTCATCCGCTATCACGCTAAGGCTGATCTTCGGATTCTGGCCCTTCGGCAGAGCCTTGGCGAGGGAAGAAAAAAAAAAAGGAGTTAAAACAGAGGTTCAGTGTTTTTTTGACGACTCATTTGTTATCCAATAAGGCTTAAGATACTCAAGATATCAACGAGCCTAGAGTGCCGAAACAACAATAAGGAAAGGCCCATACATGCATGTCAGGAAAGGTAATCTAGGGGAAGGTCTGCCCGATTTTTAATGGAACAATTCTAGAGTTTGGATTGAAGAATCACTGGAATAATTGTGGTTATTTTGCAACAACACAAGACCATCGGATGGTTGTTGGGATAGTAGCGAGGAAGACCACAACTTGGAGGAAATGGTTAGGCCCATTCCGTAATACTTGCCATGACAACGGCTTCGCACTCTTTATCGCATATCAGGATATGCAAGTAATCCAGGGCTGCCTTGGTCCACACGCCGTCTTCAGAAGCCTGCGGATCAGGGGAGTACAAATTGCGGTTAACAGTGCTAATAGCCACTGGAGAGAAGAAACCATGATAGACCGCTTACCGGTACGATGCCATAGAGTTCGCAGCAGAACCCTTGCTGAGGCACGCTATCCGTGACGACCTTTTTTCGGAGCTGCCCAGGGTTCACCGTCTCTTCGTTGCCATAGTCGATGAAGTGTACTTCGACCTGCCCCTTCACCACATCGACCACTTTAGCGCGGTACCACAAGCCGTCCATCTCGAACTGTGCGACGCACATCTGGTTCTTGTACCAGTACAGGTCGTGAGACTGTGGCTGGGTCCCAGTGTACTTCGTCTTCAGAGTTACTCTGATGTACTCCAGTTTTGGACCATCTGCAAAACGAGAAAAAACGCTGTGATAAAGATTCGATACCGTGATGTATTTCTTGGTAACACTTGTCACGAGACGAATTGAACTTTACACCATTCGATATTTTTCCTTACTTTTCTCTTTGTCGTGGAGGCAAATTTCCCCAGCGTGAGTGACGTGAGTGGGAATTGCGGTGAACCGCTGACCAACCTTCAGACCCGGTTGCGGCGGTTTCCATTGCTTTTCGGCACCATTTTGCTCCTGGTGCTGCAGCGTCGCGGCTTCTGTGCTGTTCGAGCTGACTAAACTCTCTTCCGACTTGCCAGAGCTCAGCGTGCCGAAGCCAAAGATGCCTTGGTTTGCCGCGGCCATCATCTGCTCTTCCACGTCCGAATCTTCAGCTTTTACCACCGTATTCCGCGACCTTTTGGAACGGTAAATTAAAGAATGGAAACTCCACACGGTGGCCGTTTTACTGCTCTGGATCTCCAACACCACCTTTCATTGCACATTTTTTAAACCAAAAAAATCCAACTTGCGGGTTTGGCGGTAACGACTATGGGAATTCCCAGTTAAGTCGAGGCAAACGACTCTTGTTAAGGGCACACATTTTAACCACCTATTAAATTTTGTGTAACAAGACAGTATCCAAAATGTATGTTCGGTTTTTGTGAATTTGTCTTTTATCCGTCTTAAATCAAAGAAGAGATCCGGAGCAAGCAGGGAGAAACCACATTTGCGGTTAATTAATTCTGGTAAATTGCCAGAATGCAATGTTCCGTTTAGCCATAAAAGCTTCCGTCAACTTAATTTTACCTTCGTGTTGGCAACGCCAGTCCCTTATCGATGAGTGCTTCTGTGAAAATGACAATCGTTTCCTTGATGGGTTCCAGAGGCCCGGGCATTTTGATTTCTTTTCCGAAAGCATGCACTGGCATCCCCTTATCGTCCAGCTTTCCCTGAAAAACATATTTAGATGTATTGACCTAACTATCTTGCTAGTGTACTGAATTGAATCGAATAGCATTCCAGTTACCAGTCTCTTTATATAGACAGGCTTAAACTTAGTGGCCAATTCTTTCAAGTACTCGATAGCCACAAACGGCCACTTGCCGCCGCCGGGCGCCACGATTCCCACTAGGTGACATCGGAATGCGGACGCTTGGACCGTAAGGAACTGTTCCAGAAGCATCCTAAGCTGGTCCATCTTCACGGTCAACGTGTTTCCGTAGTCGACAAGGAAAACCTGTTTCGGAAGCAAAAACGTGAGGAAAAAGAAATGATGAACTATGGAATTCTAAGTTTGGGTTTGCAGAAGCTCGAGGAGTCTTAAAAGTACTCACCTCAACAGCATCGTCCCCACAAAACGCCTTAATTCGTCCACGGCACCAGGATTGCTTTTCCGCATTGAAGACCACGCACAGGTCGTCGCAGTTCCACGTGCTATTCCCCGCTTCCGTGTTATTGTACGTACCTTGGAGGGTTTTGGTCATGCTTGAAAGCAAAGATACGCAAATATTAACGTGGAGCCATACTATAAAGTGTTCTCGAAAAAAAGCACCTTCAAAAAGGTCCTTACAACTCCAATTCTGGAAAAACGCCCAGCAACTGGGCGTACATTTCATCGGGTGATACGACGTGGCTAATGGAAACGATTAGCGTAGTCGTAGGCAATTCAACTTCGGTTTCCTCGCTTTTGGCAGGTGCTGCAATGGTGACGGGCAGTGTTTTCGTTTCTTCCTCCTCCTCGGTTTTTGTGACGACCTTGTCCATGAAGCTGGAAAAAGGAGACTTGCGGTTTCAGAAACAGGCGGTGAAATCGAAAACTACTAACGTGATGGCAGTTATCGGATTTTCTCTTACTTTTCCTTGCATTCCTCGGCATAGCCTCTTACGATTATTTCTGCATTCAAACAAATTCTAGGCTTTTCTGTGGTGTATAGCGAAACTAACACTGCGTCGTCTAAAACGCCTGAAAGATCGTTGAATATTAATCCGACCGTGAATACCTCTATAAATATCCGCTTTGCCACAAATCGAGATTTTCGGTTTTGCTTAAATTTACCTTCGAACGTGGCCCTCGTCTCTCGTACCGCAGCTTTTTGTGCAAAGTACAGCTTGGCCTGAAACGTCAAAATCAAGTCAGTCGAAAGCTACAAAACGACGGAACGATTTGCAACATTGTCTACTCACGCTTTCCGACCAGTCTCTCGTGGTTTTTCCGTCGGAGCCATTATCGCCGCTTTTGGTCGGCAACGGCTGGACGTGATGCAAACTGCATTTGACAGCCTAGAGAGGGGCAATAATTGCGGTTCTCCTCATTCTTCAACGTTTACAGAGATCTAGGGACCAGAGAGAAAACTCACCAATTTTGGCCACTTCAGGAACCTTGGAAACAGCTGCTTGACCTGGGTGTAATCGACGACTTCCGTATTGCCGAAATCGACATAGAGAACCTTGATCTGTCTGTCGTCCATTACTTCGAGGACCTCGGCTCTGTACCACGCTCCGTCACCATAGAACCGAGCGGCGCAAACCATGCCTGAAGGAACGTTTGATTGTTAATCCGGCCTTGGGTGTCGATTTGGAAATGTAATGTAGCGATACCTTTACACGGTCCCCAAAGAAGCAAGTCCATTTCGTCCTTCCCGGAATTTTTTTCTCGATACTGTTTCTTCATCTCTGTCATGACCTTGGCAAGTTCACATCCATACTGAAAGGCGCCAAAAAAACGTTTGTTAACCGTAGGTGATGATAGCTAAAACTTAAAATTGAAAATAAAAAAAATCGTGGTGAAGAAAAGTTGAAGCCAAAAAAATGCATTTAAATTCCTTCGGTTTATCTCACGATTCGAGCTTCGATACAGATTACCGTATTTTACGGACTATAAGACGCACCTCAATTTTTAAGCAATTTAAAAAAACAAACAAAACAAGTAGTACAAGACACACCTAAATTTTAGAGGCAATTTTTTGAAGAAAAAAGTGCGTCTTATAGTCCGTAAAATACGGTATGTCTGTGGTTTTATGATTTATAATTACATCTGCTAATTGGATGTAAAAATGACCAGGGGTGTTAACATGGCTGACAACAACGGGCGTCGCTGTTCCCTTAGAAGGCAACTGGATCACGATGTACTTCTCGAGTTTGCTGTACACGGTAGGCAGCACTTCTGTTTATCCGGAAATAGCAAAATTGTTTATGTATCGTAGTGAAGCATTGCAATTGATATTTCATCAAATATTTTTTTTAAAAAACTAAGTTTATCGTTTTTCTAAGCCAGGTCTACGTCAACTGATGATATCTTTCAGATTTGATATATTTTCAATATTGAATTATTAATACTGATTTTATTTAATAATGGAATCGGATGGAAATGTTCAGAGGTCACTTCTCCGAAAACTTAGTTTTTGCAAGCGTTTTAATGTTTGTGTTTGGCAAAGTTCAAACGTGAAGCCACTTACTGGAAGTGTCGTCCGGCACATACGGCTTACGGGCGAAGCAGGCGAGTCCCATGAAGATAAGAGCTTCGCGCACGGAACAAGGGGTTTTGCAGGGCATTTTGCAAGCGCCAATATCCACGTATAGGGTGTCGCCAACATATTCGTACACCTGAAAAAAGGAAAAACCGAAGAAATTAAATGCAGTCCGATTTACCTTACGTCGATATTTCTTAAACTCCGATTTGAAGTACGCATTTACGTACACTTTAAAACTTTGGCATTATTTGACCTTATTTCGGATAAAAACTATTTCTTTGGAGATTCAGAATTTCTCGAATTGCATTCCCGTACGCAAAACGAAGGGATGAATTTAGGAATATAGAATGAACTTACGGTTAATAATACCATGATGTTCTTAGTAAATCTTAAAAACAGCTTGGTGGCTTCCTTTTTCCATCCCATTTCCTGAAAAAATAAATTTAAAAACCAATTCAGTTCTGGATTTCCGGTTGTTGTTTATTTTCAACTAGTAGTTGAGATTTTTCTCCTTTGCTCAGTGCTCACCTCGTCCACTGGTTCGATTTGACCCAAACTGCATTTGATAGCCAGTCCGGGAATGGACGCAAATTCCTCTGGGATTCTGCACAGCCTTTAAAAACATAATAAACCCATGTTATGTCTGGTCATGTTCCGCGTGATGTCAACGCGTGCATTTACCCACCTGTCTTGGCAAACGATTTCGCTGTTGCCATAGTCGATGAAAAACACCATCACCTTGGGTTGTTTCTCGATGATGCGAGCGCGATAGTAGGACTTATAAGCTTTGCTGTAGGCAAAGCACAAATCACCTGCGTGGAAATTTTAAAAAAGCGAAGACTTTACCAAGGTTCTGCTGTAGGATTTATACCGACAAGCCCTTAGAGTGACACAACACTTGCCTATATTGATAGAATCCACGATGGTGTTCTCTTTATTGTCTTTGTGGCACCAATTCTTAATGCATTTCTGCAGCTCTAAGCTGGTCACTTTGTCTACATTGCGCGTGACGTAGAAATGCGACGGATTCACGACGAACATGACTTCGACGAGTTCAGTTTTCACTATGTTTTTTTTTTTTTTTGACAAAAAAGCCGCAAGCATAAGGAAGGGTGTTTCAAATTGCCCCTTTCAAGAATTTCTATACTCACGGGGTGTCCAATTCATCGGTTTCAATGTGAGTAATATGGCCGACTGCAAGGGATTTATATTCGGCTGGGATCTGCTTTCCAAAACCGTTGTTTTCGAGCATTCGCTCTTCGCATCTTCCTGAACGGTATCGTCTATGTCAAGCGAATGACCGGAGATGGATTCCAATTCTTAAAAAAAAAAACATCGGTTAGCACGGCCACAACATTGTACGCCATTTATACGCTGTGAAAATATTCCTTTTTTGGCTATCTTGATATAAAATAAATCCTAATATCAGAGTATTACCAGGCATGGAAAGATATTCGTCGTCAACTTCTTCCATTTCGGTTTCGTCATCATCGGAGCAAATTTCTAGGGCATCTTCTTCCACATCCTGGACTTTCTTGACCTCAAGAATGCTAGCCCAGTGAAAACGTTGAAATTTTAACATAACATTGAAAAATACTGAATTCTTAGACAACCTTAGAACAAGGTCTACCTCTCCAAAGTATCTGACGGCAATTGGCCGAGGAAAGCATGTTCGGTTAGGAATGACGTATCGAGATCCGGTCTGAATAAGAAAATTAAAACGAAATAAACAAGGGACTAATAAACCCACGAAACTCTGTATTTCCACGTCTAGACAGCTCACTTGGTCATTATGTTGTGGATTATCTTTGTCATTTCCATGTCGGGCATTTCCAAGTAGCAAGGAATCTCTTGGATTTCAATAACTTTCTTCAGCCATTCCGGATTTAGTATTTCGGAGTTGCTAGACAAGCGTTCTTCGCTATCTTGATACGAAAATGTGAAAAAAATACTATGAGTAATTTCAACTTTTGGAGAAATAAATTCCGAAAACAACGAGTGGCTGATGTACCAGAAATCAGCAATTTTAATCTCTGGCGGTTGCTTTCCATAGCTTGAATCTGCGAAAAATATTTAGCAAATTAATTGTATGTCGACGTTATTTCTGAAATTCTTGGTTGTTGAGATACCTTACCGCTTGTTCTATAAACTTTGTTTTTTTCTTGATTCCTTCTTGAGCATTTTTTATTAATTCGTGTTCTCTGTGGTAGCAAAAACAATGTGAAACATCATTAAAACTGAAATTCTTGGTGACTGACTACCAATATTCTGTAAAAATGTCACATTGGGAAAGGACTTCTGACGAAATTCTGACGAGTTTTTCAGGATTCACCGGAATCTTCATCAAAGTGAACTTGAATTAATTTGTGACATTTTTCTTTTTTCCCTTCAGCAAACCTGAGTTCTAAGATGGCGTGTAAGTTGCAAAACTCCTTGTGGATTTCTATTCCTGTTAAATTAGACCTGACTTCTATTGCACTGGCCAACTTTTTCAACGTCTGAAATTAGACCAAAAAAGGCCACAAATTAGCATAATTTCGTGGTATATTTCGCAATACTTTATTTCGTTCAATGACATTCACGACCGGTGCTCCTTATTGTTACTTTTCAAAGTAAAATCATTCCAACAATTACATATATCGTGAGTTTACATTTCTACAGTAACAAAAGCAGGCGAGACAGAAATTCCTCAGTTTTCCGTACCAATCATCAACTATAAGGATAGTTATAGTTCCTGCAATGTCCATAACCTGATGCACATCAAACATGTTGGGAGGGTCTTTACCCCTAATAGTTTTCAGGTTTCTGCGATATGCGTGACAGAAATTACAATTCCACCCACAATTAAGCATGGCAATGATTCTGTACTTATTATCTTGCTCCCAACCATAATGGAACCATCAGGAAACATTTGAGAAATTATGTCACTGGAATTAAGATTAGTCAAAATGTCGATAATGATCGTAGACCAAAAAAGGCCACAAATTAGCATAATTTCGTGGTATATTTCGCAATACTTTATTTCGTTCAATGACATTCACGACCGGTGCTCCTTATTGTTACTTTTCAAAGTAACACTTCCGGAAGTTGATTTAGGAACACTAAATTATGCAATTTGATTTATTTTTTGAAAGTTTAGACATTTAATTTTTCAATGAAATGAAATGTCAAAAGTAACACGAAACTTAGAAAAACATATCAACACTTGCTTGCATTTGCTCTTCGTATTCTTCCATCTCACACATATATTATATTCACTTTGATAAGTTACGAACAAGAGTGTGATATATTTTCTATGTTCTTGTTCTTTTTTTTTAAATTTCGAATGTCGTTGCCAAAGCAACTGTGGAATCAGAACGCAGGCACGTGCCCTTTTTCGAACAAGAAGAACATTCCCATCGTCGCCATTTTTATTATTGCTTTAAAAAAATTACACAGCTTTCGTACCGCAAAATATCCATTTTTTCTCCGCATTTTTCACGCAATATTACATTTCGAGGTTGATTTTCCTCTTGAAACCGCTGCCCTGTCCAACGATTAAACTTGGATTGCGGTTTCATGATTTGCACACGCCATGGTCAGGCAAACGGCAACGATCTTCACGACCCACGTCTTAATTGTCAGAAAAACAAAAAATAAAAAAATACAAAATGCTTTTGTTTAATGCATGGATGCCTCGCCTCAATAGCAATTAATCGTAATTGTTTCTCGCGGTTTTGTATAAAATCGAGATGCGATGTGCAAATGTAAATATTAGCTCGCTGACCACTCTCCTGGGTGGGCTTTAGATATCTTCTTGGATAGCATTTTGGGAAAAATCTGACAGAAATGTGGACATTTTTAGTTCTAGGTAAGATTTCATTTTTCTTAGTTTTACTTCGGGAAAACTCTTTAGTTTCTTGAAAAAATGCTCACACAGTGGACTTTTTCAAAAAAGTAATTGAGTGAAAGTTCAGCAGTCAGCATTTTACTTGTGGGCCCAAGAATTGTAATAATGATACTATACTGCCATGTCCATGACAGTGAATATATTGAAAACATAGTCTGAATATAGCCAAGTTTTTTTTTTTAAATATATGATGTTACTTATAGTTTTTGTAAAGGTCATCATTTAGGTCCTAAGCTAATAATTATAGAATGGTAACTTGACATTCAAAATGGCCGTCTCTATTTTCTATTCCCCAGCACTCGTCACTTCGGCTTGCTGTTTCCAACAGGTAGGTCCCATGATTTCTATTATAGTTTTATTCATTAGTCACCAGGGTTTTGCTCGCACTCGCCACAGATGGCGCTAGGCGAAATGTTGCCAAAAATTACCCCCTTTTTCCGAAGTTTCCAGACATACGGGAGGACGATGTCTTGGACCAGTTTGTGGAGGAGGCGGCGTGGGAACGCAACCACTTTCGGAGTCTTCGGAACGAAGCAGTGCCCCCTGCGGTCAAGAGCAGCAGCAATCACGTGATCCCGTCCTACGACCAGGTTCGAACGCCGCAGCGACCTGTCTTGAACGGTACTGTGTCGGACAGTGTCCAGTCTGGAAGCTATGTGGCCCCAGCAGCCTCCGCGCCCCCTAGCGGATACGCCACCGTTCCGGGAAAGTCCGGTGTGGACTATCCCGTCCTCACCGAGGTGCCTCTGACCGCCTTTTACTGCTACAACCAGCAACATCCCGGATACTATGCTGATCCAGAAGCAGGATGCCAAGTAAGGATATCAGCCTTCAGAACCCCCTGGCGGCGAGTGGGCCTTTAGCATGTGGGATCAGACTATCTAAAATGAGCTATCAGATACTCAGAAAGTGTGATCATACCTTCAAATGTGTGATCATACCTTCAGAATGTGTGATCATACCTTCAGAATGTGTGATCATACCTTCAGAATGTGTGATCATACCTTCAGAATGTGTGATCAAACATTCATGATGCATGATCAGACAGAATGTTGGGAAAAGTGTTGCCACTGAAACACTGATCGTTTGTTTGTTTGTTTGTCTATCCGTTCATTAACCAGGTGTTCCACGTGTGCAACTTAGATGGAAGACAGGACAGTTTTCTGTGTCCACCTGGCACTGTCTTCAATCAGCCCTACTTCGTCTGCGACTGGTGGTTCAACGTCGACTGTGGCCAGGCGACTCAATACTACGCCCTCAATGGACAACTGCACAGCAAAGTCCAGCGGACATTGTCCGGAAGCCACGAAGGCAGTAACAGACGGAAAGGGAAACAACAGGCGGAGGCAGAGGAGGACGATCCTCGGTGGCGCTCCAGACAGTAGAAGGGTAAAATAACGAGCAAATATTATGGCGCTGGACGCTGCCCCGATGGCATTATCGCGTATGGAACTGTTTTTAACTATAGATAAATAAACATTTTTAATACATTTTCGTCTTTGATCGAACTATTGCTGATGAACAGTGAACAAAAGATGGTGAATCAAGAACATAATTTGATAATCATCAATCAAAAATACAAGAAATTAGTTAATTACACAATATACCAGTTTAGCACCCAAGAATTAATCAATAAAAACACGAAGTTGACCAGTCAAGAAGAGCAGATAATCAATGCAGAAATATATTGAAGAACAGAAAAGATGGTCGGTGAAGAACACCAATGATAGATAGTCAGTGAAGAAGAACAAAAAATCATCCAAGAACACTGAACATGGCCAGTGAACAAGAACCAATTTCTTTTTTCCAAATAATTCAAAAGATGGTCAGTGAAGAAAAACCAAAAAAATCCATTGAAGAACAATAAAGATTTTCAGTGAAAAAAACAAAACAAGAAAGATGGTCAGTGAAGAAGAACAGAAAATCCTTCAAGAACACTAAACATGGTCAGTGAAGAAGAACAAAAAATAATTCAACAATCCAAAAGATATTTCAAGAACACAACAACAATCTAGAATATAAAAGAACAGAACGGGTGTCATGAAGAACACGAAAAATCCACTAATGTGTCACACAAAGCTAAATCATACAGTCATGATTGCATCATTAGTACACCTATTTCAGAAACTTGTTCATTTGTTTATGTTGTACAACATGAATGCCATTATTTAAAAAAAAAAGAACAAATTTCCAATTTATGTAAATCGCACGTGAAACTTGTTTCGGAAGGGAGTTTTTTATGACATTTCAGATCTCGCTTAATTGAGTTGTTTATCGAATTCCATCGTCTCTAAAGACTTCGTTAAGGTTGTTAATTAACAAATCGAAAAGTGTAATGAACTTTTTTTTTAATCGGAAGTTTCGTGCAACTGATCGTGTGCGTGGTTGGACACGGAGTGATAGTTTTGTTCAAATCCAATAGACCGAAAACAGCCTTAAAAAGCATTAAAGCATTCCATGAATGGTCTGCTAGTTTAACGGTCCATTAAGTCGTGTTGCTCAAAACATTGTTTTGTTTATTCGGAGCATATTCGTATAAGACTCCAGGGTGGAGATAAAAACGAGCACGCAAAAAACAGGAAAACTGCGAGAAAAATGAGGTTTCTAGGCTAAATAACAAATAAATAGACACAAAAACCTTCTTAATGAATTTCAATGCCAGGATCATGGCCAAGATTAAGCCGTTGACCCTCTGCCCAATTCCATCACGGGTGGAAAAGCTATATATGGATTTGTATGTCCCATATCCAAGTTTGGACAATATTTAATCATATATAATGTTGAATCACCAATGCCATACAGTATAAACAGCCATGTAAGGACCATTTTAAGCTTTTTTAATGGTTATAGATTAGTCAAATAAGCCAGGAATAGTTTGTTTGTTTGTTTGTTTGATTTTTAACGTTGGCTTATAGCCAGGAATAGTGCACATGTACATACTATACAGTACAAAGTCCCAATGTTTTTTTTTTCACCCTGGGTCCCAATTCAAAATTTCCAGCAGTTACTACCAATCTCTTGCGTGAAAGTATAACTGGTGAATTTTACTGTAGTGATT
Source organism: Julus scanicus (assembly GCA_034698625.1). Classification (NCBI taxonomy): domain Eukaryota; kingdom Metazoa; phylum Arthropoda; class Diplopoda; order Julida; family Julidae; genus Julus; species Julus scanicus. The sequence goes on along the minus strand of JAQGBW010000072.1, from coordinate 43,364 downwards.
ATGTGATAAAAAGAAGCAGGAAGATATGTTTTAACACTTCTGGAAACGAGGGTAATATATGCAAATGAGGGGTGACAAGATGGAGGGGAGGGGAAAAAAGATGGCGTCACGAAAGGTGGACGACATTCTATAAAAAAAGGAAAAGGTAACTGACCAACAGAGCACGCCAAACCTACTTGTTTAACAGGTCACTAGCCTTTCCCCGTTTGAAGGGGGGACATGTACGAGGAGGAGGAGGATAAGGAAAGAGGGAAGGCTCAAATGTAAGGCAATGGATTTTAGGGTCAACTGAGCGAAACGATTTCACCAAATTTTGGTAAAAAAAATCTTCATCCCCCCACAAAAAAAAAATTGTGGAAAAAGTTCGTTTTCAAAACACTTTGAAATATTGACCAATGTTATACTGTTTCAAAGTTCTGTACGTGTGGTGTGTTCTATTTTGAAACGGTTAATACGATAATTTGTTCTATTAATCAATATCAGTTCTATGAAATGTTCTGATTTTATGAAATTTGCCGGATTCTTTAATTCAAGACTTATGGGGATGTTCTGAACTATTTAAATGTTCCGATATTTTGGAATGTGCCGGCTTCTAGCATTTTTCTTTGGCTTATGGGAATGTTCTGAACTAGTGAAATGTTCTGATATTTTGAAATGTGCTGAACTTTTGGGAATGTTCTGAAATAGTGAAATGTTCTCATATTTTAAAATGTGCTGGACTCTTGAATTGTTCTTGGCTTATGGGAATGTTCTGAACTAGTGAAATGTTCCGATATTTGGAAATGTGCTAGACTCTTGAATTGTTCTGAACTTTCTAGAATGTTCTGATCTTTTGGAATGTGCCAGACTCTTGCATTGTTCTGAGCTTTTGGGAATGTTCTGATATTTTGAAATGTGCTGGACTCTTGAATTGTTCTGAACTTTCTAGAATGTTCTGATCTTTTGGAATGTACCAGACTCTTGCATTGTTCTGGGCTTTTGGGAATGTTTTGATATTTTGAAATGTGCTGGACTCTTGAATTGTTCTGGACTTTTGGGAATGTTCTGATCTTTTGTAACGTGTCGAACTCTGGGAATTATTCTGGAATTTTGAAATGTCATGAACTTTCAGAATGTTTAAGTGCTAGTTTAAAAAATATTAAGCAGAAAAGTTGAAATATCAATTATATTAAACGAACGAAACAATAAAATTTTCAGAATTTGACGAAAATTAATTCGTTGAGCAGTTAATTTATGTAAATAATAATCAAACATAAATCCTACAGAACAGAAAACTTCCGAGAAATAAATCCTTATAAAATTCATTCCCATTGTCTTGTTCGGTCCATTGACCACCAGTTCAACCGTTTTCAATTACTCATGCAAAAGCAATTCATCGAATTAATTTAAAACAAATCCATTCGGTCTACTTGTTTTTTGGAAACAACTTTTGTAGTTAGTCGAATTTGGTTAAATTTGCGAATTACATTTCCCATAAACCCCGTTGTTTCCATTGTGCATGGTTTGGGTCCACCAGGTATTCAATTTGTGATAGATAAGACATCTTTGTTGAATATATTTAGGCAAATTTTGATGCACTTGTCCGTTGGCTACCTCATTTTTTGGGAGGGTGTCTGACCCCTGGTCATCGGTTTTGTTTACCGAAAACTGCCGTTTGGCTTCGAACCAAGTTGTATTCAATAAAGTTCAAAAACGTACGGAGAGTCCTTTTTAAAAGGGGACACTGACCGCCGAAAAGAGGCCTACTTTTTTCGACTTTTTTTGGATATTCAAAAACGACCAATTGGAAACGACTCAACCTTGATTTTGAGAACACGTGATGATCTTGAAAACTATTTGGGCTTCAATGTTAAATGAAGAGGGGATAGGCTCTTGCATTTTTTGGTTTAATTAGGACAAAATTTATTAGAAGAAGAAAAAATACATGAGATTGTGCTATGGAAAAAATGACCCCGAATTTCATTGCCAATGTTAAGAATCTCTTGTGAGAAAAATAAATTAAAATTCTGGTGAAAATGTGGGAGGAGCCTTGACCACGATTTATTAACCCCCAAATTAAGAAAACATAATTGGTTGATCAGGTGACTATCGAAAGCTTTGGGTTAGGACTGTCCTGGACAGGAAAGAGGGTTGTGTTGGTGGGTGGTATTCAAAATTGTCATATGGAGATTCTACTTTTGGTGGGTTTCACGATGGCCCATTACTTAATCGACCGTTATGTTTTCACACACCAAAGTCCATTTTACAAAACTAACCGAAAATGTCCCTAAGATCCCCATCACGTGGGGTTAGGCACTTTTATTAAACCCCTTATTATTTAACAGGAGATTATATTTTTGGTGGGTTTCAACAACGCCGATTACTTAATCGACCTAAGTTTTCATCTATTTATAAGTAAACGAAGACCTTTTTTAACATGTCTTAGTGAAAATGTCCTTAAGATCCCCATCACGTGGGGTTATCACATGACCATGGCGACTCTAGTTTAACCATTAACTGGAAATACTATTTTTGGTGGGTTTTACTAAGGCCGAATACTTAATCGACAGTTAAGTCTTCACATGTGTATAAACAATCGAGTACCTTTTAACATACATATAACTAACCGAAAATGTCCTTAAGATTCCCATCACGTGTGGTTAGGCACTTATATTTAACTGGAGATTATGTTTTTGTGGGTTTCACCGATGCCAATTACTTAATCGCTCATTAAGTTGTCATCCATTTATAAGCAATCTTGCACATTCCTGAGTGAAAATGTCCTTAAGAGCCCCAACACGAGGGGTTATCACATGGGCATTTTACCCTTTCTATTAACTGGAGATATGATTTTTGAGGGTTTCACCAATGCCGATTACTTAATCGACTATTATACATATTTTCAATCGCAAAACATGTTGTGCTAAATCTTCGTGTTTCCATAAATCAATTTTGAAAACGAACATCTTAATTCACTTGTGCCCTAAATTTGAGCAGAAATTAAATAATAAACTTGGGGGTAAAAATGTATTAGAGCAGCAGCTGCATATTCGATTAAGCGGTTTAGATTCTCATGGAAATTAAGTGGTTTGTTAATGCAAAACAGCAAATTCAGAGCATAAATTTACTGATGTTTACGATTAGAAAAAGCCTTCCGTCTCACGCATTTTGTCAAATGTTGACCATTTCCCATCATCCTAAAACCCTTGTTTTTCCCCACAATTCGGCCATGTTTTTTGGTCCCAAAAAACGAGGTTGTTAGCCGGATTTAGCCCCCTTTTTCCATCGTCTAGAGTAACCGTACGGTTCAACGGCTTTCCTCCGTGTTTTCACAGGTGTAACCCGTGGAAAAAAATGTGCAATATAAAAATCAAAATTAATATGCTCTATAGGGATGAGGAAACGCCTTAATTCCGCAAAAAAACAAACCGTCGTAATTCCCACCAGGGAACCTCTTTTTCGAACAGAATTTCGTCAAATTTGGACATTACTTGTCTCTCCCACTGTTATTGTTAAGAATTATGGTTCAACGCGCTCCTAATTCGTGAAACTGTCACGTCCAGTGTGGGAAATTTGCATTTGCAAGTTTTGTCACATCCTGTACAGCGCTAATTAGAGAAGTAGTTAAAATGTATTCAATGTTCTGCATTCGAATGCTTTGATTCTTTATAGATCTCAGAATCTCAGAATCTCGTGGAATTTGTGAAACTCCCCATCTCTTGAAATAAAATTTTGAAATGCAGTACAGAAATAATGAGATCCCACATCTGTGTAAATGGGATATCTCTAGAATCTTCTCGATTAATGTATTTAGAATCTTCCTAGTTCGAATGCTTTGAATCTTCTCAGTTAAAATGCTTTGAATCTTTTTTATTGAAATCGTTTCAGTTAGAATTCTTTTAATCTTCTGGATTGGAATGTTTTGAATCTTCTCAATTAATATGCTTTGAATATTTTCATTTGGAACCTTTTTAGTTAGAATGCTTTAAATCTTCTTTAAAGAAATAGTTTCCAATTGGAATTCTTTGCATCTTCTCAGTTAGAATGCTTCGAATCTTCTCAGATCGAATGATTGGAATGCTTTGAATCTTCTGGATTGGAATTTTAAATGCTTTGAATCTTCTCAGTTCGAATTCTTTAAATCTCAGTTCAAATTTTTTGAATCTTCTCAGTTCGAATTCTTTAAATCTTCTCAGTTCGAATTCAATGAATCTTCTCAGTTCGAATTCAATGAATCTTCTCAGTTCGAATTCTTTGAATCTTCTCAATTCGAATTCAATGAATCTTCACAGTTCGAATTCTATAAATCTTCTCAGTTCGAATTCTTTGGATTAACCAGATTGGAATGCTTTGCATCTTCTCGATTATATTGCTATTGCTTTTCAGTTCCAATACCTTTGAATCTTTGCCGCTAAAACGTTTTAATCTTCTCGATTTAAATGTTTTGAATCTCTATGCATTGAATATCCATTCACGACATTTAAACTTCGCAGAAGTAGAATGTGCAGCAAAATTCAAGCATGAGTAAAAAAAATCCTCTTCCTTCGTCGAGAGTAAAACTTTTTTCATATTGTGACAAAAGATTCTCTAGTCTTCGTCTATCCGGATCCTGTTGAATCCCGGGATCAACGGAATCCTTCGGGCGTTCGATTACAGGGGTGTGCCGAAAAATTTGCGTCAAGGGGGGGTTCAGTGGCCCTCCTTTCAAGAGCAACGAAACAACGTCTCCCCAAGAATGTCCAGCGCAGAAGAACCACTGACCCACATTTTGGGTAACGGAGGCGTGACGTCACGGCCAGGGAAGGAGTGGCCTAACCCACATGAGTATAAAAGCAGCAGACGGGCGGCACAACGAAGCATTTCAAAACAAGACGAGTACACAAACAAACAAACGAGCAGGAAGAGGAAGAAGATAAAGAAGACAAACAAACAAAAACGCGAAAATAACCATAGAGGGCGCTCCGAGGAGTGAATGTGCCCTTGACTGCCCAATCATAAAACGGCAAAAATGGTCAAGTTTATCAGGAATACGTCGATACTGACCGCGTTTCTCGTTGGTGAGTAAAACAATTCAAGTTGGTTTTTTTAGGAAATTTTGGAAATTTTAGCAATTTTTTTTTTACAAACATTTTTTTTTACAAATTTTTAAACTTTAAAGATTTTGAAACATTTTTTTAAAAAAAACTTAATCTAAGCTAACAATCCTCAACACAAGCATTTTTCTCCATTCCTCAGGTTCCATCTTCGCATTGCAAATCAGTGCGCAAGAGCAAGATGCAAACACAACGTCACTTCCGACATCTCCAATACCAGTCCAATCACTTCCGGTTCCTTCCAGTGACCCCGGCATTCCCATTCGGGTGGTAAACGACGATGCTGCCATCTATAGCGACGACGACTCCTCTTCTGCGGCGATTCAGCCTGCCGAAGACCGGCGTTCCGACGACGACTACACGGCCCTTGGCCATCAGGAAGACGATGACGAAGGCCGGCGCCCCAGGGGTTTCTTGGCGGCTCTTTTCGGCTACCCTGACGAGTACGAGGGTTCCGATCCCGCAGCATCCCAGCCCAGAGGCGTGGCCGTTGAGGCTCCAGCCATGTTCCGTGGTAGCGCAAACGCCAGGGGTTTGGGCTCCAAGAGACTCTCTTCGGCAGTGAAGGCGGTGAGCATCTCACCTCCAAAGACATCCTCCACCTTCAAGAGCGCCATGGCCAAGAAAACGACAACGACGGAAGCTCCATCCAGCGAGAGGGATGACGACACCACAGAAACTTCCAAAGTGACCGTCAACGACATCGAAGACTCCACCTCCGAAGAGGTTACGGAAGCCGCAAACGTCACGTCTGTGGAGGACATCGACGAGTCCGGCAACTCCACTACCAACTCCACAAAGGGTACTTCTGGCAATAAGAGAGAGGCCAGTCCATCCGGGGGTTTTCGGGGTCCTCCAAGAGGTCCCATTCCCTTCAACGGAGGTCCAGGTCAACCACTGCCGGCCGGTTACATTCTGTGGCATCCCGTTCCGGCGCCCTTCTTTGGCGGTCCAGACGTCCCAGAGCATTCTTTGTCCACTCAGGACTCTCCCGTGGTCCTTCCCCCTGGTGGCGGACAAAGAGGTCCTCCTCATCAAGGGGGCCCTGGTCCATCACCTTTTCTACCGCACCGGCCACTATTCGTAGAACCCTTTCCCGGTCAGTTCCGCAATCCAGGACCATTCCCCATCACCCAGTTTTCCTCGCCGCCCGTCTTCGCCATCTCTCCTGAAGAGGCCAAAGGCGGCAGAGGTGGTGGAAAGGGCCGTGGAAAGGGGAACAAGAAGGGCGGCAAGGGTGGCAAGTCCAAGCATCGTCCGAAGGGCAAGCCCGCCGACGAAGAACCAGAAATCGAAGACGAGGGGATTCCTCCGGAACGTGGACTGCCGAGACCGGTCCACGTCTTGCTGCCGCCCATCCCTCCACATGGCTTCCGCGGAGGACCTAACTTCGAATTCGGAAATCCCAACCAGCAGCAGTTCAACAACGATGGCGGTCATCCTAACCAGTTCAACAATAATGGCGGCCCTCCTCCTAATTCATTTGGAAACCAACAAAACCCGGAACAGAACATCCGTCAGCAGCAACAGCAACCGTCTTTCGACCAACAACGAGCACCTCAGAACATCAACAACGACTTTCGAAGACCTCCCAACCGCAACTTCAACAACAACAACAACTTCAACGGCAATTTCAACAACGGTTTCCGTGGTCCGACTCCCAATGGAAATTTCCAAGGTCCCAATGGCAACAATTTCGGTGGTTTAAACGGCAACTTCCAAGGTCCTAACGGCAACAACTTCCCAGGTCCCAACGGCAACAACTTCCAAGGACCCAATGGCAACAACTTCCAAGGACCCAATGGCAACAACTTCCAAGGACCCAATGGCAACAACTTCCCAGGTCCCAATGGCAACAACTTCCAAGGTCCCAATGGCAACTTCGGTGGTAACGGCAATTTCGGAGGCCCTAACGGTAATAACTTTGATGGTCCCAATGGCAACAACTTCGGAGGTCCTAACGGCAACAATTTCGACGGTTCCCAAAAGTCACGTCGTCCATCGCCATCTCCTAGTGCCCATCCAGCAAAGTTTGAAATCGACCATCAGAAGAAAATGCAGGAGGAGTTCCAGGAAGCTCAGGAAGCCAAACAACGACCTCTGGACGTTCCTCCTCCACCGTTCATCCAGCCAATCGTACCCCCGCCCATTCCTCCTCCGGCCATTTCCGACTTCCCGCCTCCCAACTTCCCCAGAGACCAGTTTCGTTTCGCCTCTACATTCGCCCCTTTCTCCTTCAGCTCCCCGCCACCCCAGTTTCTGGAAGCTGGTCCAGGAGATGGCCCTAACTTCAACGATGGACCCAACTTCCCGCCCCGCCCCTTGCCGTCACCGCCCCCACACTCTTCTCACTCTGGGTCCTTTACAACCGCCTCTCCTGTTCCTCGACCTTCTTTTTCATCTCCCGCTCACGGTGTGCCTGCTTTGTCTCTTCCTCCCCCACTTCCTTCCCCTTTTCCTGGACGATTTCAGAATGAAAACCTCGGCTTCCCATCTTCCACTCCGCAGTCACTGACCGACGACGACGTGACATCTGACGAAGACGGTCTCATCTACACCAGGGACTTCAAGAAGCAGGTTGGAGACGACAAGCCAACTTCCGAAAGCCCGTTTCCAGTCTTCTCGTCCGCCTCCAGACAGCCTTCAGCGCCGACTGGTCAGACACAACACTTTGGAAGTCAGACGCAACGCGTCCAGAGGTTCCCAGCTATCCCTCAACAAGGACAGTCTCCCTTCCCTCGTCTCCCTCCTTCGAGTCCATTCAGCGAGGACTCTGGATCTTCCTCCCAGGGCTTCAGAAACGACTTCAGAGCTAACCCCAACAACAATTTCAGAGGTAATTCCAACAACGACTTCCAAGGCAGCTCCAACAATAACTTCCGTGACAGTTCCAGAGGCAACAACCAGGGGCGTAGAAAGAATACTGGCCGGAACCGCTCCAACAGGCCAAACAGGCTTCCGAACACTCATCCCAACCTTCCAGACTTCAAATCCGAGCTGAACCCGACAGAACGACAACCCGAGTCCTCGACGCTGCGGCCAGAGGTCCAACCAATCCACGAGTCCTCCACGCAATCCTCCTTCACGGTCGCCAGGGACAATTATGCCTCTCCGGGTTTCCACACCGGGCATAAGGGCTTTCCTTCCAGCGTGACGGTGCCATCCTTCGAGAGAGAAGGCAGCAGTCTGTCCACCACCCTTTCTCCCCGCAGCCGACCTACATCCAAGTCCCAGGACCATCCGCAGCAGTCGTCGACGCTCAAGGGCAACAACGGACAGGGCTTCTACGGCTCCACTTTCAGAACAAGCTTCACCTCCTCTCCAGCGGCAGGCTCCAAGTCCGGGGAGGGAACCGTTGACTATCACTACGAGATCCAGTACCAGTCTCCTGTGCCAGCGGTGGCCACGTACACCACGGCTAAGCCACCCTTGCCTCAGAGTCGCGGAGGTTCGTCCACCTCCTCGGGTCAGAAGAAATCTGCGGTGGAGAGCTCGCCCGAGTACGCCTCTTCGGTCTACCAGCCGGCCGTATCCCAGGGTGGTGGTTCCTACAAGCCAGGCACCAGCCGGATACTCTTGGAGATGGGCAAGTGGAATAACGGACAGGACGACAGCCTCGCTGCCCAAGAGTCTCACCCATACCTCCAAACGCCACAGTAAGCTTTCCCGTCGAGATTGACAGTAAAATTAACTTGCCGGCAGCTTGCCAAACAATAAGATTCCCCTGACAACTTATGGACAAAGTGATTTTTGTTGACATCCTACGGACAATCCGACTACAGACTATCCGAATCACTTGACCTGTTCCGAACAATTTACACTTTTTTCCTGGCGAGAAACGCAGAAGCTTTTACGCACAACGCTGGTTGCCAGTGCAGAAAACGCTTCCTCAGTCCACAGTCCCTATCATAAATTGAGCTTGCGGACTCGTTAGTCGGCTGGCTGGCTCTTCTTCCGCTTGGTCGGAAGTCCAGCTCGGTGTTCCTATCAAAACCCCTTTTCGCCATCAAAGTCCAGTTTTTCCTGTTATTGTCCACAAGTTGAAGAATCAAGTAGCATAAGAAGGCCTATCTCCTTTTGTTTTCAAAACGGGAAATCCGCTCATTTCCTGCATATTTTTTGATAGTTGGACAAAGTACAGTGGACAGACAATGTGTGCGATGAGCTCGATAGCAACATTACCTTCCTTGTAAATAAATCTCCCCTCAATTTAAAGGCAATGTTTTTGATAATCGCGAAGTTATTTAATGCGAAAAATGTTCTTCTTAGGCATGTATGTCATTGCCAGTTTTTAGCCACCATTTATACATGTATTTTAACCAAAGACAAGACAAAAACTAATTAAAAACAGTCGAATGTATTTTTTTTTTGTATCTAACCTAAAAATCACGTTATGAAATGAAATGTAATGCGATTTGTTTGTAAATACCACATACCAAGTATAACGGCATATCGGACATCTAGACGATTCCGAAGCATCCACAGTCAATAAAAATATTTTTATGATAAAAGTGTGTTTTGCCACATGTTCTTCTCATATGTGTAAACTTTTTTGGAAGGAATTTGTGCTCGTAGTACAGAAATCGACTCTCAATAATTCCAAATTTGTATCATTTATCACTTGCATGCAATTTTAAGGTCTTTACATTTGGAAAATTTTAAAGATTTTACGGAGAAATTTTGAGTTATCCAAACTTTTACCACGCTTAGGAAAAAATCAAAAAAGTAGCTTTTTTAACACTAATTTAGCAGATTTCTTGATTGGGGAAATAATATTCGAAAAAATAATTCTCTTCTTACCTTTTCCGAATGCTTCAGGCATCGACCCACTTTGCGAGCTGTTCCAACTAATGTTTTCACCTCTTCTTCAAACTCCTTGTTCTAGGACAGTTTCAAAAAATATGATGGCATGAACGAATATAACATGCAAAAATATTTTTAAAAACAACTATTAATATTCTTACTTTTTCAAATATAGGCTCTACATTGTGGCCATTGTGAGAGCCCGTGGCCGTACAATGCGGGCATACGATTATATTGTCGGTATTGCAAAAATACATTTTCTCTGCATTGTGTTCGGCGCATAACTCGCGTGAATGTTTTTTTCTAGAAAAAACCCCACAAAGTTGAAAATCAAGAAGTACTTATTTCCACTACTGCTAGCACTTATTTGTGTAGCGCCTGAAACGAATTATCTAGACAAATTAAGAATGTAAACTTACGAGATGGGTACAATGGGCCAAGGGGTGTGTCCGAGCATAGATTCGTTTTCGCTGTGACTCTGTAAGAGAGACAAGTTAAGATGGTGAAAACCAAAAGTTTTCGTGAATCAAAATGATATAAATTTTGGGATACTCTCATCACCTTTGTGTAACACTCTTGACAAAACGTGAGGTTGCAATCGATGCATACGACATCAGTCTCGTTTACGGTACATTCATGGCAAATATCTTAAACGGGAAGTGAAATTGGAGTTTTACTTTCGTGGTTGGTTTTAATTTTCTTCCACATTTAAAATTTACCTGTTCTTGTAGAAAAAGGCGTAGGTTTCTGAGCGAGCATGGGCGGATTATATCTCTTGAATTTGACATTAAACCTGGGAATTAAAAGTGAAATTTCCATTAAACCATTTACGATTTAAAAATTGTAAAAGCGCTATATCGGCAACGTACTTAGTATCAAGGTCTATAGAAGAGTTAGCAAAAACCGATCCCATCATGTGATAATCCAATGGAAGAGATTTGTAGGAATTCTCATCTGTCAAGCCGCTTGGTTTCTACGTATGAAAATAATAACGATGAAACAATAGTAAACACAAATTAATATTCTACACTGACATCTAAAAAATATTTACTTTGCATATTGGGCAAGAAAGTAGCCGCTTACTGCATGTTACCATGCGCAAACATGATGTACACACAGTATGTCCACATGATAATATCATAGGGCATTTTGCTCTTTTGTCGAAAATACCGGAATCTAAAATAAAAAAAGGTAATTGGGGTTATTTCAGCAGACAATATTAATTTGATTTCTAATATTTGTTAATGCCATCATGCCTTTAAATAGTTGTCATGACTTAACTTTCCAAACCAACATTTTGTAATAGTTGTGCTAAAATGTCGTTGAAAACTATTTATTACTGAAGCAGAATGACTTTAACTAAATACTTAAGAGATTATTTTATCATGTCTCATGTGCTGAAAAATTATCAAATAGAAAGAAGAAACTATGAGGTTTTGAAGTTCAACGTGCAAACAACATTAATTTAAATTGACTTTAAGCAGATGTCGTCATGGATGTCAACATGTAACTTTAATTTAATAAAATTAATTTTCTAATGTAGTTTTCAGGACTCCCAAATACAATTTCAAATACAACTACTGCCTTTCAAACAGAAATTCGATGATAATAAAATATTTTCTTTCAATTATATTTGTATCTTCCCTATCAGAGAAAAAGATCTCTGCATCAATAAGATAATAGAGGTAAGCTTTTATGTTGAAGATTAAAAATACATTTAAATTTTCGCGGCAATGTTATGCATCCAATAGTGCCAAAACAGTGGGTTCAAACAAAAATGCCAAGATATTATTAACACCACCGCGCCGGTGTGGGTCAATGGTAGAGTCGTTAACTTCTGATCTAAAGAATGTAGATTCGAGTCCCGCCGGATGATAAATTCAAGTAGATTTTCGGCATTCTTTATAAGTTTAATACATAAATCAAACATGTAATGACGTGATTTTAAGTCTCACCAGATATAGTAAAGAAGTGTTTGCATGATGGGCAAACAGGTCGCTGTTTGTGCAAAATAGATGTTGAATTCGCACTCATTTTTTAAACAAATTGAATTAGTTTTTTTGTCTTTTTTCTAAAATATCGAGACTAAATTACAGACAATCTAACAGTCCTGAAGCTAAAACTGTATGAAATGTCTTCTTTGTTTTAGAATAGTAGTTGGGAATGCGCACCACGTGCAGCCGGCATGTGCTGCTCCCCAGCGTCAAGACTCAACTGACAAGGTTTTTTGTTAGCCGACAAAAAGTAAGCCGATGAAAGAATCATATCAATTCACACTTCATATCAGCTGTCGTCTTAAGTTACAACGGGCTTTGGCTTGTGTCGTGTTGACTGGTTGCCTAGGCAACGCGGCATTATTTAAAAGGTCAGATTTAAAGATGGCTACTGAGTGTGAAGGTCGTGGCTCACGGAATTTAGCTGTTAATGAGTCCAAATGTTGTGTTTGTTCAGAAAAAATTCTTGAAATACGCGCTGTTTGTGAAAGGGTTTTGTGTCCGGACAAAATAAAAGGAAGAGTCGTCGTGACGAGTGCCAAGAAGTCTGTCGATGAAGTTAAAAACAGTGTCGAACGCAGGCTGGAATATATTTTACAGCTGTTTCGTAAAAATAAAATTAAAGTAAGCTAAAAAAAATTCTAAATCTATTCAGAACATTCACCCCATATTGGCATACATAAACTATGCACCTAATCGGTGCCTGCATGAAGTAATTAAATATGCAGTACTATATGTAAATGGCAGCAATTTATTCATATTTAAAAATATATATATATATTAGATAATATTTCTTTGAAGTTGTATTGATCTATAATCAATCTTTGATATTAGGAAAGTGAAATTCAAGTGAGCAAACAGTTGACGAGAAAAGAAGATTTGTTTACACTCCGAGCAGACGTGGTTTTCTTCCTTGCCGAGCTGAAAATGTATGAAGAAATTACTAATACAATCCTAGAGAAACTAGGCCTGCATTCGGTGATTAGTGTTTCTGAGCCGGATGTTTTCCACTCACCTGGAAAACTCGAAGCTCATAGGTAAGCCTACGAGGTTATGTAATGACTTAAAATGTACCAAGTTCACCAGAGAAACTCCCATCAATACCTATAATTTTATATGGAGACAGATGTCTTAATTAGTGACTATGATATTGACCTGGTAATCAGAAGACCTGGATCGGATATTCGGATTTGGACTATGGTTAAATTCCCATAATGATTTCCTAGACAAAAGTTCACAGACGTACTACATATTTGTTCTCAGAACCTCAAAATAAAATAATCTCGTTGTTTGTTAGGTTGGCAGTTTGTTTGGAGGCCGTTGAAATCGCAAAAACAAAAGCTCTGAAAGTGGCGGAAACCCTCAATCAGAAATTGGGAACTCCGCTTTCGGTGGTTGAAGAGGAAATGAAGGAAACTTCAAAAACCGCAGAAAACAAGTCAACAATAAAGGAATTGCTAATCGAACCGCTAAACACGCTTCCCTTTAAACTAGAGGCTGTATCAATAACCGTAAGGTGCCAAGTGGTCGTTAGGTTTCAGTTGATTAGTTAAAATAATTTTTGATGGATACTTTGGACCACTTGCTCATATGGGCATTCTCTCTACAATTGGTGTTGTGTTTAAGTGAATCCTTGGGTTAGAAACACACCATCTGTGTAATCATAGAATCGGGACTACTATCGACGAACTATGCGAGATTCACAAGACATTTACTGACCCACCATTAGATGACGAAAACCGCTGAAAACACCGTACCAAATTAGCAGATAAAGTGCTAAGATCATTTGAGAATTTTAAGTTATTTTGTGAAAATCTGCCTCACAATGCAGATATTCGAAAGAGCGAGAGGGTTATCAATATTTCGAATTTCGAATGTACAAAATATACCGAACAAGTACTTTGATACTTTGGAATTTCCAAATTGGTTTTTTGTAATCAATCTTTTGCAATTTGCAATAAGTTTTATTCTTACGACTTTTTAATCAATCTTTTGCAATTTGCGATAAGTTTCCTTTATTGCGACTTTTTTTCATTCTTTGAATTTGATATTCAGCAGTTTTGTTTTGAATCCATTCTTCCTTTCCTTATATGCCACGAGCACGCAATATTTAAACAATAGTTTTCGAAAAGCTCTCAGAATACATTTGCGAGTAAATGATTCATAGTCGTATTGTTTATTTCTCATCAAATTCGAAACCTCCGTCCTCTCGATCCAAAGTTCAGTTCTTTCATCCATCTCCAGTGAACGCACTCTGAGATGTTGCAAAAATCCCCTCAAATCGTTTTCCCATCCCTTTCTTGGATTTCTGCCAATGGACGTGTCAGCAGGGACTTAAAAAGAATAGAAATCTACCATTATCCATTTATTCACTGACGGCTGCTGCTTTGGCTATTCGAGCTCACAAGATGCGTATCCGAAAGGTCAGACCCGAATTGTCCGCAACGACTGTCAGCCTCGACCGCTTGTATTATCCTTCGGCTTCTTCTCCTGCCACAAGGCGTGCCAAATCCTTGGGTCGATTGTTCAGGGAGAACACTTACCCAATGTCTAGAGGACTTCCCATGGTGCCGAGTGCCTTGTATCGAAGCTTTCCAGACAACGTTGTGCTGGCCATCCACTGCGACGCCGGAGAGGAAACAACGGGTCACAAGAAATCTGATGCGAATGCAAGTTATGCTGCACAACAAAACACCATACGAACAATACATCAGGTAAGAAGCTAGAAAAAGCCATCACGAGGCTTTTGTTCATTATTTTATGTTGTTTTCTTAGATTAATAAGAAGGTTGTTGAATAGTTTTTTCGGTGGTTCCGATATGGTCAGGGCTCCTTGATCATAAACATTAATTAATTTGATAGATCTGGTCTTGACAACAGCGTTTTCGCCCATGTCAGGCCGAGATTAATTCCTTGGATTAAGATGAAGATTACATTTTTTTTTCTTGCTATGTAATGAGAAAAAATGAGGACTTAACTAGAGTGAGGAGAATTAAGAGACGATTAATCTTGATGCTTGATAAGCATGCTTATTGTGTGCAGATCATACACTTTATTATGTCGTCAATTTGTTATCGTTGCATGAATAAAGAACAATAAAACCTAGCTCATGTTTGAAGGCTCCACGTGTTTGGCATTAACGTTTTTATTCTCATGGCCACCAAAATGAGACATTACATTCCTAAATTCAAATTTTTTTAGTTATCAAAAGCAGTAAAGATAACATTTGCAAAACTGCATACGGTGGCTCCTCACTATAATACGGGTTTGGGGCGGTATTGCAGACCCACATTTTAGACTGAACCACTTTATATCCACTAGGCGAATCACCAGACCCTGTATCCGAATCCGCGGATCCGAATTGCTAATAAAAATAAGCAAGCCGAATTTTTTCATCCTAAATATACTCTATATTTTTTTTAGGTTGCCAGAGATGGTGACGTTTATGCCATGAAGATGCTGCTGGATTCTTACGACGGATTAATCTTGAAGCAGAAACTTAACGAGCTGAACAGCGATCGTATGACTGCCCTGCATTATGCCGCCAGATACAACAACTTCACAATGGTTAAATTCCTTGTGGAAAAAGGAGCTGGTGAGAAGTTGCTTCCTTCCTTGCGTGCATGTTTATAACAATTGTGCGTTGAGAATTCCTGCATTCAAAAATTAGAAATGTTTAGAGCCTTGGTGGGCTTGCTTTATCGCAATGTTTTGTATATCATAACCTGCAATATCTTCTATTTGTTACCTCGTTTCATAAAATTCGTGGCATGCACTGCTGTTCGGCGTCATTTCTGATTTGGGTTTTAACTTTCAGACGCCAACGTCCGAGGCGAAGAGGGGTTGACTGCGTTGCATATGGCCGCACGTTACAAGAAGCCCAAAACACCGAAAATACAACGGCAAAAGGAAGAGCTTAAATTGAAGGATTATTTGGTGAGTCACTCGTAGACTTTCCGAACGAGCAGAATTTAAATTTGCTCTTTAAAAATGTTAACTTTACATTACGTTTGCCGGGTTTTTTCATAAGTTGTGTATCTCAAAACTTAATTCTTACCCGTATCAGAAATTGATAGAATGCGGTTATATATATTGGCATCATAATTTGATTTGGTCATTAGCATTGACTTTTTTTTAGACTTTCGGCTTGTGGGCTTTTGCTTTTCGAGGGATAGGCGACTGCAAAATATGGAAATTTCACCAAAACAATAAAACAAAATTCAAAATCGCGTAAACATATCGCCGCCCTTGAAATTTCCAAACCAACAGGAAGCGATTTAATCATGGCCGATTAATTCGTGACCATGCTCAAGCTACTGGTCCACAACCTGCCCTCGTTTCAAGATGATTGGCCATACAATTAGGGGTAAATAAAGAAAAATTAAATGTTAAGGGGAATATATTGTCAAAACTGCTAAAATGCTGCTCGATTTGGTCAGATCCGGTTCGCTTCGACGTCTGGAGTTTCGAAATAATCAGACCGTTGTTGAAAATCTTGGTGAAGGCTATTGCGAAAAATGCTGACGACTTTCATTTTTTTTCTTTTTTTTTTTTCAAAGTTGTTTTCCCCATTTAAATTGATTTTTAGCATCGTTAGCAATTTTTTATTTTTTATCAAGTAGATACTATGTAAATTTCGGATTGGAATCGCCTTTCGATGAAGCTTAGCTAAAATTGAAATAAAATCTGTCAAGGAACTTTGACTTGTAGGAATATGTTTGAGTTAATAAGTAAATGGTGTTAAAATTATTTTGACAGCCATCTTTAAGGAGAAGTCTGGAGCGTTATTCGAGCGGCTATTCATCTGATACCAGCTCTCCTCCAAATGTCAGTTTGAAGCCTTGCGATAGCATTGTGCTATACTTGGTGTCACACGAAGCAGAGGTAAACAGCAGTGACATCTATGGACTCACGCCACTCCATTACGCAGCCATGCGAGGCAACACTATTGCCACACGAGACCTCTTGCAGTGCGATGGAATTGACCTGGAGGTAATGGTCCAAGACATAATATGTATCTTTGACATTTTTTTTAAAATTCCCGGAATTTCGCAAATTTACCCATTTAATAAATCTTGGACTTGCAATCCAAATACAATATTCAGTCGATAAACAAACTCATTAACGCCCGTTAAAGCTTATTATGATCTCCCATTCTCAAAATTAGGCTTGTGATACCGACGATGCTACTCCACTTCACCTGGCTGCAGTTCACGGAAACAAGGAAATTGTGCGGCTATTGCTCAATGCGGGTGCCAATCTGCGCTGCTGTGACGAAAATCTGGCGACGCCACTCCACCGTGCTGCCAGGGAAGGAAACTTCCAAATCGTCAAAATGTTAATAGAGGATGCAGATCGCAGAGGAGGCCAACCAGCCATTGCAGAGGTATCTATATTTACCGGTGTAATTTTAGCAGATGAAATTATAGAAATGGATCTTTTGTGTGATCAAGAAAGAATCTTAGAACTGATCAGAACGGCGTAACAAGTGTTGCCCGATTTATTTATTTATTAGTTGATACATGATCGAGACAACGAGCAAAACACGGCACTCCACCTGGCTGTCGAGAACAGCTATTTTGAAATTTCCAATTACCTTCTGTCGAAAGGCGCCGATGTCAACGTGTCACGTAACAACTTTGTGTATCCTCTCCATCTCGCAGCTGTCTCCGGAAATGTGGAAATTTTGCTCGTTCTTCTGGAAAAAGCGGAAAAGATAGATTATCTAAACGCCAGTCATGAAACTCCCTTGCACAGAGCAGCCGAATTTAATCATTCCAACATCATCAAACATCTCATCAAACAGTGAGTTTTCCTACAAATTTAACCTGTTCAAAAGCTGAACAACATCGTGGCGAAATGATAAATCTCTCTTAAGTAAATTTTCACATGAAGTTTATCCATTTTTTTTTCTCTATTAGCGGTGCCAATATGGAGCGTCGTGACAAGGACAATTGCACTCCTCTGCTTTTAGCCGCAAGTCACGGCCACGTGGAGGCCATCGAATGCCTGCTACAAGAAGGTGCGGACATTAATGCCGCAGACAAAGATGACAAAACCGCATTATATTGGACGGCACAGCAAAATAGGCATGATGCGCTAATGGTAAGTTGAGACAAATTAGGAAAAGGAACCACCAAAAGACCTGTGGAAGCAATTCAATTTCATGCATTTCAGGTTCTGCTTCAAGATCCCCGCTCTCTCTATCTTCTGGATCGTGCGGATCGTTACGGCAACAGTCCGCTGCATCTGGCAGCCAAGAAGGGCTATTTGGCCATAATGCAGGTCTGGTCACGTTTTGTCACCACGATAGCAGATTTGCGATCAAACCATATTGAATAATTGAAATTGACTAAAGATTCTTTGAATTCTTGTAGACTCTGCTCGAGCAAGGAGCTCAGATTGACCTGAAGAACGAAGAAGAGCAGATGCCGTTGCATTTGGCCGCCAAATGTGGACGTACGACGTAAGATTTCCACCTTTGAAAAGTTCGGAAAAACGAGATTTTGGAAAACTTCATAATTCCTCTATGTACCGTGATATTTTTGTAGGATCGTGAGAGAGTTAATCAAGCACAACAAACAGATTATAAATGGGGAAGACGAAGAAGGAAACACTTCGCTCCATCTGGCGGCACTCGAAGGCCATCAGTGCGTTCTAAGGGTCTTGTTGGAAGTGGGCGCCAACGTTGAAGCCAGGTAGCGACGGTGAACTTTTAACAAAAAATCCATCGCGATTATTATCACCCTGAAATAGTGATAACCCTAACCTTAATTTTCTTGTTAATTCTACAGGAATTCTCGCCTGTGGACACCGTTGGATTGTGCTGCCTACAAGGGATGGATCCATTGCGTGAGGGTTTTGTTGGCTGCCAACTGTCCAGTTGACCCTTTGGATAGAGCCAAGGCAAGAAGTCTTTACTGACAGGATTGGATTAAAGTCAAGTGATGCCTAAACACATTCTTTGGTTCCGTTGTTTACAGACCACACCCCTTCACCTGGCAGCCTCCACGGGAAGCGTGGAAGTATGTATGCTGCTGTTGGAATGGGGAGCAAATATCTCTCGCAGAGACGATCATGGGCGAAACTGCTTGGAATTGGCTATCGAAAATTCACAAAGGTAATACCAGTCAATAGAAACTACTGTAGAACCCGAAATAAAAAGTTACCCAACATTTGGTACCTTGAAATACTTCAGATTCTGACTGTAATTTTGCCTTATTATCGTTTTGTCGCGAAGGGATGTGGCGATGGCAATCATCCAGAGTCAATATTGGATGGATGCCCTTCGATGTGACAGTCTCACCGAAGATGGGGTTAAAAAGACACCACTGAGGCTCCTCATTAAGAAGATGCCAGGTGAAGATTTTAAATTGTGAAGTTTGCCAAGTATTCGTTCAGTGTAATTACGAGTAAGAACGAGAGTAGATGATTTGTAAAGAACTAAGTTTTCAAACTACTCTTTTTCTTCCCCAGAAGTGGCAGAGCAAGTTTGCAATCGCTGCACTAAAAACAACGAACTCCCTTCCGACCATCCTCTGTACGAGGTAACTTTCAATTACGAGTTACTGGACGATACGTACATGAGGTACAAATGCGAAGAAAATTCAGCCGCGGAAACTACTAACTTTTGTTTAGGTGTGATGAAATTGTCGAGTTTTGAATATATCCGCCAAACGTTTAACGGAGCATTTTTTAAGTGGAGAAAAATTTGGGGCTTGTTTTTAGGTAGGCATCGGCACTATTCCCAATTTGGAAACGTGATCAAGGAAAATCATCCCCTAATGATAATGGTCAGTCTTTTATATTTTATTGTACTTTCACGTCTCTTTAAAGCCCTTCTCGGCTTAATTTGGCCCTGCCTAGGGGCCCATTTTGGAATAATCCTCCCTTCCTCGTATTGACTATACTTTTTATGTTGGCAGAAATACCAAAAAGATTAGGGCCCTTCTTGACTTTTCGATTCAATTCAATTTAATACCCTACAGTCAGCAAATAATTTACATAATCCAGTTTTGTGTAGGGCCCCTTATTAACGTTATACACCAAAAAGCATTGAGCCCTGCCTGGCTTAATCTGGACAATCCTATCCTTCTTTGCATAATCAGATGGTTCTTATTGACTCGGCCCCTATGTAGCGAGGGACACTTAGTGGATTGGTCCAGCTTTGCTTTAATGGGCCCTTTAGGGTTTAGCCCAGTTGCTTTAAGGACTCTTAATTTTTAGCTAATTTGACTGCTCAGTAGCAATTCACGTCTTATATTTATTTTGCATCTAAGGTCCGTTCTAGACGTCAGAAGTTGCTTGGTCACCCACTTTGCATCAGCCTAATTCACATAAAATGGCTGAGTTTTGGCCGTTACGTCTATTACTGCAACCTCTTCATGTACTTGTTGTTCGTCGCAGCCCTAACTGGTTTTTTGCTCAGTTGTCCGAATCCGTCCGTGGAATTCATAATGAACCTTATGTATGGATCCCCCTTCTTTTTTGCATTAATTACCTTCGACGTCGCATGGTTGTAAATTTTACATTGGTTAATTTGGTTTCAGAGCGAACGATACGGTGAAGCAAAACTGTTCGGACATGTATTTAGAAGGACAGCTTGTGGAAGTTTCTTTCTTCTGTTTGCTGTGCAAATACGTAGTGATAACTTTGTCGACGTTTCATCTAATTCGAGAAGTACGTTTTGCGCCGGCACGCTCGATTCTTATATTTGGGATGTTTGGTATTAATTTTTCCATTTTTTTGCAGTTGTTCCAAATGTACATGCTGCGGCTCAATTATTTGGGCCTGGAGAATTTAATGGAATGGGGGTGCTATGTCACGGCCCTTCTGTTCGTAGTAAACTTTAACGAATGCTCAGATATTACGGGACTCAGGCAGGTAAGTTGTTAGCAACATGCTAAAAAAAAAGGTATTTCGGCGAATCCACATAGCGTTTGCTTATTTTCTGAAAATAATGTTTGCTTTTAATTTTTTTTAAGAGATGGCAGTGGGAGATTGGAGCTCTAGGCATATTTTTGGGCTGGATGAATTTGATCCTGTTCATCCGCAAGCTACCGTATTTAGGCATCTACGTGGTCATGTTCATCGACGTCCTCACCACTTTCTGCAAAGTGTGCGTCGTCTTTTTCTTCTTCATCGTCGCGTTTGCGCTGGCTTTTCACACGGTCATGCATTACGAGGTGATCACGAGTATCAGTAAAATTGAATTCGAAAACTTAAGCTGGAAATATCTTACGAGGTCCTTTGATTTCCCGTAGGACCCTTTTTCGACGGCCGGGAAGTCCATCGTACGCTCGATGGTTATGATGCTTGGGGAAATGGAGTTCGACGAGCTTTTCACGCATGATAACTTGCGGTATCCGTTGGCCACTTACTTTTTCTTCACCAGTTTCATCGTTTTGATCTGTTTGATCACCATGAATCTGTTGGTGAGTCCCGTTGGTCAGTCATCGTTGAATCTAAGCTAGTAAGACTGTAAACCATCATTGGACTTGTCATAGATGTGTTATTCCCGTTTTTCTCACATTGTCTTAAAGGTGGGCCTTGCGGTGGACGATATCAAAACTGTCCAGGAACAAGCAAATCTTAAACGACTGGCAATGCAGGTACGTTAACGCACCGTTTCGGCAAACAGTAAAGATTTTGAAATGTTGCAAAAAACAAAGAATGTTCTTAAGTTTTGTATTGGAAAATGTTTTAAGGACCCTACTTTTAAACATGACCCCACATAATGTTACATTCTGTTGACTTTCTTGTGATTCGTTTTTGTTGCCAGGTGGAGTTGGTGTTGAGCGTGGAGAGCGTTCTGCCGCAGTTTCTGCAGGAACGCTTCATCGTTCACCAGCGTTCGTTTCTTCCCAACCGCGCTCGCTCTTCCTACTTTGAGAAGTTTTTGTCCCGTTTCAACACGACCCAGACAGTGAGAGAAGCTCTTATGGCGCAGGAAAAGGTGAGGGTGATGAAAATAATTTGACGCATCCAAATTTCTGTTTCCTTTTTTGTCTCATTCATTTTTCTTTCTTTTTGCTTTTTATCGATCAGACTGAACTGGAGAAGATCCAAGAATACCAAGAAGCAGTGTTGGAAAAGATATCGGCACTGACCGCGGAAAACCAAAAACTTCAAAAGCAAACGTCGAAACTGCAAAGCCTGGTGCAAACTCTGGGCCGTCATCACGGGCTCTGTCTGGACGAGGAGGACAAGTACAGTATCAGCAGCGCCACTTGAAGCGCTCTTAAATTGCTGCTTTTGAAGTGGAAAAGACTCTACGAATATTCTGCAGGCATCAGGTAGGACAAGACCGCCACTGATGCTTGCTCGAATTTTACAGAATTGCTTTACCCGCAAAGTTGTAGTTTTCCCATTTAAAACGATTTTTCTGTTCCGAACCTCTTCCTCGATTGAAAGATGACACTTGGAAACATACTTGAAGTTTCTAGGTCTCGCAACACACGAAGCGAATCGTTCGTTGTAGGGAAATGACAACTTTGCAGGTGGTTCCGTTAAATCTCCAGTTAAAATTTGCTAAGTTTGAGCATTGCTGGCATGTGGTGTTTTCCTGTCCTGAATCATTCATCTTCGGACTTTCACTGTTGTCCATGATGGAAAAGTAGCGACCAAATGGTCAGTTACAAAGACAATGTTGTTGAAAATATGGTTAATATTTACGAAACAGTCGCAAATATTTTCAACGATGAATTTTGATTCTGTGCAGATGCATATAAACTGGAATAAATTTTCCATCTTCTGCACACGGTGGACTTCTGTTTCGGAACAAATTTTCCATCCCTTGTCTGTGCATGATGAATATCCTCATCCTAGCCCTACTTTAAGGGCCTAAATTGTACAGTGTAATATTGAAAGATTTTAATATCAAACAGTTGGATTCTAACTGTTTGACTCGCCTTAAAATTTTTATAATAAAAATATATATAAAAAAATATAAAATTTTCATATCTAAAACTTATGATGAATTAACTCAGAAATTTCCCGACAATGCTGTCACGTGCGAAATTTTAATTTTGGGGGCATTTGAACGTCCAAAAATTCAAATATTTAAAACTTTTAAAAAATGCCGAGTTGCATACTTAGACCCTCGACTGTTGTTATAGCTGCTCTTTTCGGAGAAAGGGGAGAAAACGTCAACCATACGTGGATTTGTATATCAAAACAATTCTTCCTAATTTTAACAAGATGGCGCAAAAGTAATTTGAAAAAACCCCATTATTTTTGCATAAATTTGATCTCGGAAACATCGAGGAGTCGGACATTGTGAAGGAGAAGGAGGCGGAAATACACTTGAAATTCGTATTTGGCCATAAATTATGAATTAATGGTGGATCAAGTCATCTTTTGTGACGTCAAACAGAACTGCAGGGGATACTATAAAGAATTAAATTCCGGAAATTTTTGATTTTTATTGCATATTTAGCGGGGGAGGTCTCCACCGGGGATCCGACAATAAAATACTACCCCCACTTGCAAAGCTAGCGATTAATTAACGTGCTATACCATTACGACATGTTGTAATATCAACATCGTAAAACCTTCACTTGATTCAATCTTGATCGAAGACTTTTTATTTGATCTTCATATCGAACTGATTCAATAAAAAGTCGGTCGAGTCTCGATACTGCTTAAAATCTGTTCTGAACTTCGAGGATGCAAGGGCCTCGACACAGTCGACGTTCTTCTCTATCTACGACATGCCCAAACCCGAGGCAGTTTCTCAGCAGGAAGTTTGCGCTGAAATTGGATAATTTGAAAAGGTTGGTTTTGGTAGAAAATTTTGATAAAAAAGTTCGTTTGGAAAGTACGTGGTTTGATGATACGGTTACTCTGTACAGACCACTAACTTTCAAAACGCCCTTTCCTATAGATGTCGATGTAGCCATCAGTAGTGTTTCCCTAGTTATAAGTGTGTATAAATTTAATGGTCGATTATGTATTTGGCCATGGTGAAACCCACCAAAAATCGTTTTTTAAAGTTTAATAACGAGGGGCAATTAAGAAGTTCAAAGTAACCTCATGACAGTAATTTTAAGGGCAGTTTTGTTCTATTTTTTAAGTTTTCAATGTCTTATAGATGGATCAAAATTTAACAGTCCATAATAATTTGCTGCAGTTTAAGTAACTGAGTCAAAGTTCCCTGCTGTTATAACAAATTAACGAAACTATCGTTTAGATTTTTTTTAAATTTAAAGGTCGATTTAATAATTGGCCATGGTGAAACCCATCGAAAGTAGTTTTTTAGTTTAGTTGTAAGGGGTTACTTAATTAAGAGGATAAATGTTGCGATATCATCGAGATAGTTTTAATGATTTCGGAGTTGAGTCTAATTAAATTAATTTGTCACCTCCTAGTTACAAATAGCGCGTTTGGTACTGGTGATACCTACCACAACTTAAACGAACGACCGTAAAAGTTGCCAAAAATATCCCATAATAGCCTCTTTATAAACCTTTTGCCAATATAGGTGAATATATTTGCTGTATTAGACTTAACGAGCTTCTCGCACCTTAGCGTTATGTTTCGTTATTGTAACAGTTTTCTGGCCTATTTTGGGAAGGGGGGGAAAGTAACACTACAAGTCCCCCATTTTTCAAGAACATTTGGTAGGTGGGGCCCAATCAGAATAAGCCCTATTTAAAAATTCCCCTGCAGTGATATGAAAATGTGAAAATTATTTCAATAACAAAATGAACTTTTAGAACTTCTCGATGTACAGGGTGGGCCAATAAAAAATAAGTCAACTTTATAAAAATCATCAAAAGGTTATTTGTTAATGGAATTTAATGAAAATTTGTACAAATATTGTTTTTCTCTTTACTTTCGAATTACCCTCGTTAACGTTCTTTTTTTTAATGAGGTAATCATTTGAATTTGTCTTTCAAAATGTCGTTCACTGAAGAAGAAAGAAACGCGATAAGTTTTTTACGTAAAACGAATAATTACAGTGCTAATCAATTGTTGAAATTGTTTCCGGAGAAAGGTGCTAACTTTGAACACGAATTGGAATAGGAAATTTTTTTGTATCCTATTTAAGTACACATTGTACATATTTTCAATAAATTCCATTAACAAATAACCATTTTATGATTTTTATAAAGTTGGGGTACTTTTTATTGGCACATCCTGTAGTATGTTTGGCAACTTCCATTCTATGATAAAATTGCAATATTAACAAAGTATGACTTAATCAATTTATTAAAGTTTGATCACTTTATCGCAAATCCATATTTTTGCAAAATGTGACACTGTTCCTGAATGGGAGCGATCCCTGGTGATGAAAATATGCGAAAGTGATGATCAGTGGCGTACATAACAGGACAGCAAATAGACAAGTGTCGCCTGGGCCCTAGAACCCTCTTAAAAAATGTTGACCTAAGGCCCCTAAAAGTCACAAAAACCTGTGAAGTGGGGACAGAAAATTTTAAGTTGTGGCTTTCTAGAGATAAGTCCACCAAAAATGGAACCAAATGTAAAAAATTGATACTTCGAAATGGGCCCCAAAACGTTTGCTGCCTTGGACTTTTTTTTTAAAAAATCCGCTACTGGTGATGATTTCCCACCGCCTAACCTCCAAGTTATGTTTCTAGTCCATTAGAGTGGTTCACTAATTAATAATTTAATACGTTTTTCTTAATGTGTTCATTAAAAAACAGCTGAAATCGACAAATTACTTAACGGGACACGTGACTTTCGCCATCTTGGAACCCCCTCACCTACATATATAAAAACTGACGAAAAATGAACATGTTCATAAGCTTTTTTTGGCTCTCACGTGTGCACTTGTACATTAGATAAAGCTGTAGATTTGAGGGTTCATAGGTCAACCATGTGCCTTTAATCGGTCGATTATAACTAATCAGATATGGTCATGGGATCTCTTCCATACAGATCCCACAGTGTGGGCATCCTGCCAGAGTTCATGGCGAACTGCAACAGCAACGGATCGTCGTCGTCGTCGTCGTCGCCGACGAAGGAGAAACAGGCAACCGAAAAAGGAAATGGAGGAAATGGAACAGGAGGAGGAATAGGGACAGGAGGAACCGGGGCGCTACGGTCACCGACGGTCGTTGGCCGGGGTCTGACCAGGGGCATTACCATGATGGAACAGACAGTGCTGGACATGGACACCAACCTGCCCTTGGGCATCCTCAGAAAAAGGAACTCACTCACGGGAGGATCGTCGCTGGGGGAGCAACGGTCGCTGCACCAGGTGAGAGCGAGTGCCATCTGTGGACGTATCGTGAACTCGGCCGAACGGCCCAGAATGAAAAAATACTGCATTCAACTGAATTGCAGAGGGTTTTGCAGTAAAGGTTAAATATTGTTCAATTAATTGGTGGACTTTCTTGCACTGTAGTCTAGTTTTACTTTAATAACTATTAATTGTACACATTTTTAAATAGTGTATAGTGTATTAGTAGTTTATTTCAAAAAAGAATAATGCTCTTTTGTCTCCAACATCAAGTTCTTGAAATATTGAACGTTATGTGGGCGAACTTTATGAGTTTATTTGTTTCATAAAATACACCCACCTGAAAGAATATATTGTGAAAGTAAATTTTTGCTGGGACTGCACTTTTTCATGAAAATCTGCATTTTTTGGTTATTTTATTTATCCCCATGATAAAGGGTGCAAAACTTGCACTTTTTAAAACAAACTTTTATGGAAAATTGTTTTCTACTGTGATTTTACTGAAAATTATTTTGAAAGTTTTGGTTGACAAAATGGCGGTGCCTGCCGTCCTTCCAAATATTATTTCCCGGTGTATAAACTACTTTGCATCGTAATGCCACTGGTAATTAAAGTTAAACCATTGCCTAACCAGTGGTTAATTGGCAGTTAAATCCCTTTCAGTGTGCATAAGTTGAGTACTTGCGATGTCATTGACGTTCAATCGTTTCCCGGCTATTTGAATGACTTTAATGTCGTCCCTCAAATGACAAATATCTCAAAAGTTTATTTGATTGCCAAATGAAAGTGCCAAAAACAACAAAGGACGTGATGTAATAAATTGTCACTTTTATCCTTGGCTTTGGAATACTTTTTCTAATGTTGTTTTCCAATTGTGCAAGGTCATTTTATGAATATTTCAACTTTTTTGATGATTTGGAATTTTCAAAAACCAAGATGGCGGCGAACTTCGTGGATTGTTGGAGTTTGTCAATGCATGATTATTGAATGATGACACAAATTGAATCCTTATGATTTATATTTATATTTTTGCAGATAGCTCGGGATGGTGACATTTTTGCCATGAAGGCGTCTTTGGACTCTATGGGCCTTTTGGTTCGGCATCATGTCAACAGGCTGAACGAGGACAGGTTGAGTCCTCTACACTATGCAGCACGCTATAACCACTATCACATGGTTAAGCTGCTCGTTGAATATGGGGCCAGTGAGTATCCTTTGACTTTTTGGGTCCTTTGCGCGTGGGTAAACCCACGTGCAATTGGTGGATTTAACAGGGCAACAAAATCGACAACATTTCTCTGTTATCAATCATTGCTACTAAATAAAGTAAAACTTCAGAAATTATAACTTGTGCTTATCTTTTTTGAAATATAGAGATAAAAATAGTGCTATTATCATTGCTCAAAATAGCTGCCTAAAAAACACCCACGCACTTTAATAAAACCGTTATTTGGGAATATAAAATAACAGCCTTCAAATTAATGTGAACATTTTAGAAACCCAAAGGGTTTCCTAATCTGGTAACAAGTATGATGTAATTATAATTTCTGTTTTTCAATTAGCAGTATTTACCGTTTCGGGAAGTGTTGTAAATCTCACCAATTATCACCTCGTTGGTTTTTATTTACGACCTTTTTTTTTTCTAAAACAAGATTAATAAATAGCTATAATATTAATGCTCGAAATCAGCTGAGGACTGTTTGTTGCTAAGCCCTGTAATAAACCATTAAAATCCAGATGAGTAGACAAAAATAATTTTTAACAATTGCATGTTTGAAAAATAATATGATCTACTTTTAGTTTTTGATAAAAACATCTGTTTCATTGCGTTTCAACATGATTATTAATAGTTCGGGAACTTTAAAACATTTTGAATGAGTTTTTTTTTTAGAAATACTGAGAAAGGGTGTTTATTCTTTCCTTTGTTCTAAAACATCTCTCACAATGTCTTATAAGTTTTTGTTTTATCGTTCGATTCAGTCGTCCACATCCGTGGTGAGGACGGTCTCACCCCTCTTCACTTTGCTGCAAGGTACAGAAGCTCCAGGCAACACTCCAGGACAACCCCTTCGGATAGGTCATCATCTCCGGCTGAAATCCAGGAGGAACTAGAAGAAGACATTGTCGATGATGTGAGTGGTTATCATCGGGTGAGAGATCTGATTTTGGTTATTGTAAAACATGTCTGGTGCATGATATTACCAGGAACCAAACAAGAAAGTGGTGACAAGAATCTTGTCAGCTCATTACAGAGGTTTCTCTGATTCTGTTTCCGAAAAAATGTATTCTTAAATTATATCAGATGAATCTCAAAATTCTGATGTTGTTGATTAGATAAGATACTGAGCGAATAAACGCTAATCGTACTTTAATTTGCACGATATCATTTAATTTGATGTACCGAATATCTTTTGATTCAAATAATATTATAGTGATAATAATGCGTTGACTTTTGTTTTTGGGGCCCACAGAAAGTCAATATTTTAAAATGTTTAAATCCTTTTTTATTAATTATGTAAATTATCAACTTTCAGGTATTCACGATTGGAGAAGAGGTCCCAACGACATTTGACAACAACCTTCGCAATAGTGCGAAAGCTGTCGAAACGGTCAACTGGTCAATGCGGAACATCGGGACACAGTTTCAAAAACTGGTGAGCAAACGTTCAGACAACTGCAATGTTAATCTAGGGAAACCAGATAGAGATGTTTCTTTGTTTTTTTTATAAAATTTAGCGCCAGCTGAAGGGCATGCGCAGCTCCTCTTCGGACGGCTTTCTTGAGAAGTCCGTGCTGGCTGAAGCTGATGAAAATAATGGTTCGACGAGCGAAAATGTCATTCTGTACCTTGTCTCCCAGTTGGCCGAAGTGAACTCCAAAGACGACTACGGATTGACCCCTCTGCACTACACTGCCATGAGGGGTATCGCAGCGGCCGCTAGAGACTTGCTGTCCTGTCCGGCTGTCAACGTCGAGGTGCGAAATCTGCATCTTTGTTTTCTTTATGAGCTGTAACTTAGTTCAGCAACAGCGATGTAACAGCTAATGGCTGTTTAGGGGTACCTAAAATAATTTTTTTTTTTTTGGGCCATTACTATAAATCTCTCTCATACAGGCCACGGATGCAGAAAACATGACCGCCTTGCATTTGGCCGCCATTCACAACAACCCGGAAATTGCACGCATCCTCATTAATGCTGGAGCCAACCTGCGCTGCCGAGACGAGCACATGGCCACACCTCTGCATCGGGCTGCTACAGAGGGAAATCTGCAGATTGCGAGGATGCTCTTGAACGCCGCCGAAGAGAGAGACGGGCCTATTGCGGTGATCGAGGTTAGAGCCTGGAAGTGGGAACAACACCTTGGAGGGCTACGTTATTTACTTTTTCATCCATCGTGACTTGTTTTTCAGATGGTATCCGATCAGGACCATGACCAGAGTACTGCACTTCACTTGGCAGTGGAGAGCGGCTACTTAAGCGTGGTAGACTACCTCATAACGAAGGGTAAAGGGACATTCAAGAGTTGATGTTGATGAAATCTTGATACCGTAGAATTCAGATATGAGAAGTTAGTTTCCCCAATTTTCATTTTCATCTCATTGCAGGAGCTGACGTTAATGTGCCAAGGCAGAATTTCGTATACCCTCTGCACCTGGCGGCAACGGCAGGGGATGCGGATATCGTCCTGAAGCTCCTGGAGAGCAACGACAGGATCGACTGCCTGAACGCCAATGGGGAAACACCGCTTCACCGTGCCGCAGAGTTCAACCACGCACCAGTCATCGACATCCTCATCAAAAAGTATGTATATCTTTGTCCCACGGCCTCTCATTCTTGAGAGAAAGGGCCATTTGAGACTTTTTTCCCTTACGATATTGCAGTGGTGCCGACATCGAGCGCAAGGACAGGAACGACTTCACTCCATTGCTCACGGCTTCAAGCCACGGTCACGTGGAGTCCATCGAGGCCCTCCTGAGTCTCGGTGCCAACCTTCAAGCTACGGATAAAGACGACAAGACCGCTATCTACTGGGCAGTGCAGCAGAACAAGCCCAACGCCGTCATGGTACGTGAAATTTACAAGTTCTGTTGGTTTTCAAAAAATACCAGTTTACGCAATTTTACGTTTTTATCTCTTCTCTGTGACAGGCATTGTTCAAAGATCCAATATCTCACAATCTCATCAACAGGACAGATCGCTACGGCAACAGCCTCCTTCACATCGCCACTCTCAAGGGATATCTGTTTATTACGCAGGTATAATACGCAAGTTTTTTATTTGAAATATTTACTCATTGGCAAATTTCAGATTGATATTTTTTCTGTTTCGTAGTGTTTGTTGGATTTGGGAGCTCCGATCGAACTGAAGAACGAAATGGAACAGACACCTTTGCATTTGGCTGCCTGGCACGGAAGGACAAAGTAAGTTTATCCAAAGTGTCAGAATCTTGTCCACGAATCTAGAATCTGTCATAGTTAATTGTTGGTGACGTTTGCGATTCCTCTCGATTCCAACGACAGAATTGTCAAGGATCTGATACGGCACAGCAAGACGGTCATCAACAGCGAAGATGAGGAAGGAAACAGCCCTCTGCATATGGCGGCGCTGGCGGGACACGACAACGTCATCCAAGCCTTGCTGGAGGTTGGGGCAAACATCGAGGCGAGGTCCGTGTTCTGTTGAACGAGTTGGAAAGTGTGCTTGACGCCATTCAGGGTTTTTTCTCATTTTTTCTGGTTGTTGCAGAAATTCTCACCTGTGGACTGCCCTCGACTGTGCCGCATCCAGGGGCTTCATCAACTCTGTACGAATTTTGCTGGAGGCCGGATGTCCAATTGAGCCATTGGAAAAGACTAAGGTGTTTAATTAGGAATACCATTTTGGTTGGGATTAACTGCAGTTATAAGGACTTAAACATCTGTAAAATTTGCATACGTTAAGACATTCACACGCTTTAAAAAATTCAGCGAATATTCACTTAAAATCATTGTCACGAGTTGTCAAATCAGGTGAATCCTCTAGTTTAATCTCTTTTTGTTTGTTTGTGAACAGACTACTCCTCTTCACCTTGCAGCTGGGTCAGGTAGCGTGGACGTGGTTCTCCTCTTACTGGAAAATGGTGCTGATATTTCGCGGCGCAACGATCAGGGGAGGAATTGTCTGGAAATAGCCATCGACCATGCTAAAAAGTAATCCTTGATGTGTATATGTTTAAAAATAGGGATGTCTTCACTAGGCCTAGGCCCCCAAGTCCTACAAACATTTCTAATATAGCTCACAAAAACTAAAGTCATTTTCAATGGGACTCGATCTCAAAGCCTAAAAAGCCGATTTCAAAATTTCCATGTAATTCAATTTGTTATTCTTAAATTTTAAGGGATGTTGCTAAGGCCATCGTACAGAGCGATTACTGGGCAAATGCTTTACGCTGCGAGTCCTATGACGACATGGGGATGAAACAGACGCCGTTGAGAATGCTCATCAAGAAGATGCCTGGTACGTAAACCACACTTGCTTGTAAATTATTTTTTGCTGAATTGTTAATTGTGAAAACTGAAAAATCAGATTTTACGTCCAGAAAATTCACATTTTTTTGCGTTTTAGACGTTGCCGAAGACGTGTTCAACCGCTGCTCCCAGAACAACGACCTGCCGCCCGAGCACCCTCTCTACACGGTATCGTTCAACTACGAACTTCTGGATGATACCTACATCACCTTCGAGAAGCAAGATCTGAACGGCACGACACCCAGGGGTAAGCGAAATATTCGGGCACGTGCTTTTCGGAGAAAATTTCCTTCCTCTTCTGCGGTAGGCTTAAAATACTTTATAAAAACAACAATTTCTTGCATTGCCGATAGGGAGTATAACGGACGATGGCCAGATGACCAAATCGACCCAGAAACTCACCGCTGATCCTGCACAATACTCGTACTACGGGAGCCTCCTGAAGGAGAATCATCCTCTGATGCTCATGGTGATGCATTTTTACAGGGTTTTAGACCATCTTTGATCATCGGTCACCTAGTAAATCCCGTGACGCCCCATTTTCGTAATTTTACAATCCCACCGTTTGGCGTTTCAGGTGCGGGCCCGTCGCCAAAAGCTATTGGCCCATCCGCTGTGTGTGAGCCTCCTGCACCTGAAGTGGGTGAGCTTCGGCCGCTATGTCTACTACATCAACCTTCTCTTCTACCTGTTCTTCTTGGCCTTTCTCACCGGATATGTGCTGACCACGCCGGCCCCAGGGAAAGGCGAGGAGGAAAAAGATGCGAAGGGAAGCGAAGCATCGCCATCGCCTCATACGATGGTTTGGACGTGAGTATGCAAGCTGGCAGCTGCGCGTCTTTGAAGTTTGATTGAGTTGATTTTTAAATTTTCTCCTTGTAATAAATTAATACTTACAGGATTACAAACGATACTTTGCTGGATGAAGTTTCGACGACAGAATCTCGTACGTTCGAAGATTGCCCATATCCCGTAGACAAGGATTTCGTCCTTGAAGAATCTCTATTTTCGCAGATCGGAAAATATGTCATCATCGCTCTCGCCACGTTTCATTTGATGAAAGAGGTATAAGAGGATGATGCAACGCGAAATTCCACGGAATATGAGGGCTTTTATTTAATTATTCATTTTACGTTTAGCTTTTCCAGCTGTACATGATTCGACTGAACTACCTGAATTTCGAGAATCTGATGGAGTGGGCTTGTTACGTCACAGCGCTTCTGTTGGTCATCGACTTCTCGGAGTGTTCTTTTCAGACTGGACTGAGAGAGGCGAGTACTGCAAATCCTTAAATCAGATAGATAATCAACAGATAATTACAATCTTGGGATCATGAGACGTCCTATATATATATAAAAGTTCGAAAACTCCGGTCTCTTGAAAAACTTCTACTGTATTTTAAAAATGAATTCCAGAAACGATTTCTTAAAAAAACATTTTTTTATCTTGGGGCTTCAGATCTGGCAATGGCAAGTTGGCGCATTTGCAGTGTTTCTAGCCTGGATGAATCTTGTGCTGTTCATCAGCAAGTTTCCGTACCTCGGGTTGTACGTGGTTATGTTTTTCGATGTTTTCACCACCTTTTGCAAGGTGTGCGTCGTGTTTTTCATTTTCATCCTGGCATTTGCTTTCGGATTTCACACGGTCATGTATTATCAGGTAATTTAATGTTATCGAAACAAAAAATTTGTTTTGTTCTTCGACAAATTTAACATCGAGGAGTATCAAGTTTAACGAGTCCTAACCTTAACTTTTCCATTCTTTTCCCCAGGAACCTTACAATACGCCGGGCAAATCCATTGTGCGTACAATGGTCATGATGCTGGGAGAATTTCAATTTGACGATCTTTTTGCCGATGACATTCTACGCTATCCGATCCCATCGTACTTCTTCTTCATTGCATTGTAAGTGGTCAGATTCCAAAAACATTCCCAAACTCATATATATTCTGTAACTGACAATTTTTAATAATTTTCGCATTTCTCGTAGAATTGTCCTGATTTGCCTGATCACGATGAATCTTCTCGTTGGTTTAGCCGTCGATGACATCAAATCCGTGCAGGCGCAGGCCAGCTTAAAAAGACTTGCGATGCAGGTACGTTACCGATGCTGGTGACGAGGAAATATTTTCGATTCGGGATTTTAATATTCCACAAGATGAACTAAGGATTGATACGAGCAGCCCGTCTCTTGAGTTTTTGAGACATTTTTGAGGAGTATTTTTTGGGAGCTTTCCTCACGATACAAGTATTTTTCCTCTGTAGGTGGAGCTGGTGCTGAACGTGGAAAGCGTGCTGCCGAGGATGCTCCAGGAGCGTTTCGTGATCCGAGAACGCTCCTTCATGACCAACAGGCGGAAGAAGAACCTGATGACGAAGGTTTTCGACCAGGTGAACAACACGCATGCCCTCTACGAAGCGTTGGCGTCGCCGGAAAAGGTACTCAATTCAAATTCCATCGTGTTCCGCTGCAAACTGGTAAGCTTTCGTCGTTCGTTCGTTTGCATGCCTTTCTTGTCCGCACCAAAATAAACCCACCTTTAGCTCCCTTGTAGAAACGTGCCCTGGTGGCTGGGAAGCGCCGCACGGTGATCTGTGTGGAAAAGTGCAGAGTTTAGATGGCGTCGTCATTTAACCGTTTAGGAACAGTTTGTTAAGGACAGCCTCTATGTTAGCTTACTATGTTTTACTCGGTGATTGTGGTTTGTGCCGCATCAGCTTCGTTGTGTTTTGTCGATTCAGCTTAAATTTCGTCTGTCGTTCAGAAGACGTGGACACCTCGAGTTTCATGAAGCTTAGGGGCCAAAATACCTCCATGGTCACATAGGGCAAGGAATAAGAGAAGAATGAACCATTGTTGTCAGAAAGTTCATTCTCGAGGAGACCACAATCGTGTTATGTTTTTTATTGAGGTTGCTGCACCGCTGCTTCAAACGCCACATCCCTACCTGTTCCCTTTTTCCAGTTTTTGTTATTTTTATCCATTATTCCCTCCGATCTTAAGCTTATTTTTATTTGTTCGTATCGTGGGAACAGAGCGAGGTGGAACGAATCCTGGAGCAACAGGAAATGCTCCTGAACCGCACCCTGAACATGGAGTCAGTAGTCACCACACTTCAGTCAGAGAACCAGAAACTGCAGAACTTGCTGACGACTCTCCTCCGCCACCAAGGGGTGCGATGGGAGGACGAGGACAAATGCACGTAGAAGGACCCTTTGCTCCTTTGTACAGATTTATAAGAAATACTCGTCAAAAACTTGTACATACGTAAATACTCGAGAAAAAAAAGCAGTTTTAGAAGATTATTGGGCTTTGGCTTCTCAACAGGGCTGACAGGGTAATGCCATGTCTGACTATGGCGCCACTTATAGGTCCCTTTCTAAAAGTGGACGTTATGTTGTGTGCATATTTGAAATTTTAATTGTGGGTGATACTCCCAACAACGATGCCGAATTTTTAGCAAACATTCTACGAATGCTTAAAAATGTATGTTAGCAATGTTGCGTCAAAGTACAACTTATGGATTTTTTGTTTAACTTATTTTTATTATATGTTAATGGTGCTTTTTTTCGTACACATTCTGAATTATGAAATATTTTTAGAAAAATGTGAAAATTATTCAATTGCCAAAGGCGAAATTAAAAAAATCTTACCTATAAATGATAACTTTTTTAAAAATATAGTTTGTTGAGATCTCGGTTTGTTTTGTGTGTGCACAAAGTAACACATGTTTGAGAGCCAATTCACAAAAGAATACCCTCAAATACCTCGGTAACTCACAAGACATTTTTAAAGTTTATTAAGAGAACTGTTGGTAATAGCTTATTCGAAAGATATCAAAGATACATGATTTTTTTAATCTCTTTCGCGTACAAATGTACGAAAACAATGTTTCTCAAAATATGTATTTGAAAGGTTGCGGAAGACTATGAAGAAGAGTTCACGCTGTGGCAAACTGAGTGGCACGCTCGCTCAGCAGCTCCTCCATGATGGTCAGGCTCTAAATTAGGAACAACGCCGAATTAACCAAGGAGTCGATAGGTCAGTTGCGAATGTTTCAAATTCGATTTTCCTCACCTTCTGCATTCCTCTTCTGATAAATTTTTCAGCAAATATTTCGATGATCCGGCCGAACGGCCCCAAGCCTCGCACGTCTATCATGCCCTTCTGTTCGAACAATGTCCTGAACATTGGAAGCGAGAAAAATGTAAATTTCTAGCCAGGGAGGCACCGCAGCCGAGGAACTTAAGAAAATTCATTCAGGGTCCAAGAACGCACGTGAAGTTGTGCCTCAATTTTAATAACTTCTGTTCTTACCAATGAGGATTTTCTCTCAGTGGTCTAAAGACTGACTCCTCCCACATGTGGGCGTATTCGGACCATGTGATGTTCTTGCTTTTAAGGGTCAGCATCCGCCGCTGCCTGTCCAGCCACGCCTCTTCCTCGATGTAGATGTGAGGCACGTCCAACGCACTGATCTGATTGATATACGATTAAGTCAGCGTTGGATGATAGACTTTAAAGTAAGCTTAAGTAGCACTTGAAGCACCACTTACCCTGCGCAACATGTTGGGAATGACGTTCAAACAGGTTGCCACGCGTCGGTGATACACTACTCCCAATTTCTCTAAAGATATATTATAACAAAAATCCATCAAGTGGAATAGGGTGTCTACTTGTCCTAGCATTTTCTACCAAAGCTCTGCTTACCCTCCTTCTTTTCCAACGTGTCCAAGCGAATCACATTTTTTTCCTTATCGGTCGGGTACTGCAATTAAAAGCAGAATAACGAACTTATATTTCTAGCCTTAAATGGATTCTACTAAATATTTTGACGAATGTGTGCATTTGTGAGAACAAATTAAAACCCAAGCACACAAATGAGCAAGTCCGGTTCATTCCAAATTCTGCATAATATCATATGTATGTTAATTCTTGGACACCCTGTATAATATTATGCCAGATTTCGGACACCCTGTACACACACAATCTGCATCATACAGTGGCTCCCCCTTTGGTCAATAACAAACCCTAGAGGCTGACGTCTGAATACACCTTTAAATGCCAAACGATACGTATATTTTAGATTAATAAAGTTTTTCTACAATCTTCCTGTCAATGTTTAGTGCGAACCCGAAAGATTTTATCATCAATATAATAAATGTGCAAAAATGGCATAGCCCTTACCTTCGTCAAATGCGTATGAGCCACATTTTCAACTGGATATTTAAAAATGTGCTGAAATACGATTTTTATCACCATGATTTCGGTTCAAAACTGACTGCTAAAGCCACAAAACACATCC
Organism: Julus scanicus; assembly: GCA_034698625.1. Lineage (NCBI taxonomy): Eukaryota > Metazoa > Arthropoda > Diplopoda > Julida > Julidae > Julus > Julus scanicus. The sequence goes on along the minus strand of JAQGBW010000072.1, from coordinate 6,472 downwards.
AGGCGTGAATAAACCTGTCATTCCGTGCCTAAAAACCGCACTTTAAACCCCCTCCTCGTTGCTGTTTTAGTACTTTCAACCATTTAATACTTAGAAAAAGGGCTAATCCGAAATGTTCTTCGGGCGTATTCTAACTATTTAAAAAATTGGTAAATACGTAACTAACAGGCCTTTTTATCGTATTTAAGGCGATTTTAAACTGACATATGACATTTGAACTAGTAAATATTATAACATTACTCAGAATAGCCTCGGGAAAATTGTTTGCGGACTTGTCGGACGGTCCATGAGGCTCCGTATCTAACGGGGATATTTAAATCTCCAATTTCCCCTATTTGCTTGGCAACGCTGTTATCTAGCGCTATCGAAACACTTTCGTTCAATGATCTTGCTCTTAGCTAATTCTACAGCTAAATCTGATCCGCTGTGAGAGCGCTAGGAAACTTAAAATGGCGGCGCACATGCTTCGCCGCTATGTTGTCGACAGTGTTTGCAAAAATCGTGTTTTTGCTTCAAATTTCGGAAAACGACGATGTACGGCGGTCTCCAGTGATAATGTCTATGATGGGAAAGACGATAAACATGTAAGTGTGCTGTATCTACGTTAAAATTACTCAAAATAGGATAGATTTTAAACAAAGGTAGCGACACCGAATGTACAGGGTGATTCGAAAATCTTTATCAGCAGTGTAGAGACTTTGGGAGTGACTTAGTCGCAATGGGAGTCTTTTAACTGCAGAGGGTGTGGCTAAGGGGCCATTCTAAAAGGATGTTACCGAAATTCCTTCAAAAATTGACCACCATCTGATGTCCATCTTATCCCAGACTTCTCCTCCCCTCATAGACGTACTTGTTGCGTGCATTAATCCTAAACTCTGAATAAAAACTGATTTTTAAACAGCTCAAAAAATTAATTTTTAATAATTTCCAGGAAGTCCGTGCCAAGAGGCGCATCTTTTCGGGTATCCAACCAACAGGCTGTTTGCACCTCGGTAACTATTTCGGAGCAGTTTCTCAGTGGATCAACATGCAGAACGCTAACGAGGATATGCTAATCAGTATCGTCGATTTACATTCGATCACTCTACCCCAGAATCCCGCAGAGTTGAGGTACTTTCGCAATGTTACTGTAACTGTACATATGTTTAGAATCCGATCGTGTTTTCCAGAGACAATATCTTTCGAATGACCGCCTGCTTGCTGGCTTGCGGTATCGACCCTGACAAATGCATACTATTTCAACAGTCTAAGGTAAGTAAAGGAGTATTGATCCTCTTTTGCCAATTTTAATTTGTTTAGATGACGTGTTTGAAACATAACATTTGCTGCACTGCTGATGGTGATGCTTGTTTCAGGTTCATCAGCATGTGGAATTGGCCTGGGTTCTGGTATGCTTGGCCACAGTCGCGAGGCTGAATCGCTTGCCGCAGTTCAAAGTAAGCAAAACATAAGTTGCAGATTATAATCCTAGCCAAACACTTTTTTATACATTGTTATATGTCCTGTTGGAATAATCTCCTCTTTGCTAATCCTTCGCTAAATCGGAGAGGTTGTTGCAAATCCACGTCTATGGTTAATTTAGCCGATTAGCATTTCGGCTAGGATTATAGTCCTTGACATGACATCTATTAAAAGCGCTCATTTATTTTGAACACGTTTGAACTTGCAGGAAAAATCGTCCAAACTGAAGGAAATTCCGCTAGGGTTGCTCGTTTATCCAGTGCTTCAGAGTGCTGACATTCTCTTATACAAGTTAGAATTCTTTTTGTGTACTTTTGCATTTTTTAAAAAAAATTCGTAAAGCGTCTTCTTTTGACAAACGTCAATGTTTTTCCGCAAAGGGCGACCCACGTTCCCGTCGGAGAAGATCAACTTCAACACATTCAAGTAGCCCAGCATTTGGCCAGGGTATTCAATAAAACTCACGGATCTTATTTTCCTTCACCGAAAGCTCTTGTCGGTACGATGGAATTCTTTTTTTTTAAGTATTTCAGAGTTGCACATATGAAATCGTTTCGAAAAATCTTCGATTCCAGGTGAAGACACGACGTCGAGAGTGAAGAGCTTAAGGGACCCTTCAAAGAAAATGAGTAAGTCCGATTTGGATCCCCGCAGCCGGATCGAGTTAACCGACTCGGACGAGGCTATTGTGGAGAAGTTCAAGAAGGCAGTAACCGACTGCACCTCCGCCGTGACCTACGACCCCCAGGGTCGACCCGCGGTTTCCGGACTGATCTCCATCGAGTGTCTGCTGACCGGAAAGTCCCCGGAGCGCATATGCGAAGAGGCTACAGGACTTGAAACAGCCCAGTACAAGCTGAGGTTGGCCGATGCGGTAGTCCACAGGATAGGACCCATAAGGAACCGCATCCTGGAACTGATGCAAAACAGGGATCATCTCGAAAGGGTCCTGGAAAAGGGCACGAAGAAAGCCGGATTGCTAGCTGAAGAAACGTGGACGGACGTGACGAAGATGGTGGGCTTGACGTGAACGGTTTTTTTTGTAAACACTGAAGTAAAGCATTCTTAAAGTAAAATTTACATTGTGGCAAGGCTATTATGTCATCACATTTTTTTTTGAAGGGAGGGGGGGGGAGGGTAAAAGGTTATGGTCCAGAATCTTGGGATGGACTATTTTGGCCTTAAAAATTGCGTATTTGATGATCGATTTTGAAAGGCGACGTCACCTACATCAAGTAAGTGAAAAACTTTTGAAATCGAGACATAATTTATCGAGCTGCAGCGTTTTGAATTTGAAATTCACGCTGCAACTTTCACTATGAGAAAGCTACGGCGCTACTTAATGAGGGCCATCCATAGTTTATGTTAACCATTTTTTTGCTTATATAAACCCGAGTTTTTAATGCTTAAATTTGGAGTTTTTTGGCTTTTCCCACTCGTAATGACATTCACTTACAAAAAAATCCTATTTAAAAAGTCGAATTTCCACCGATTTTTGAAAAAAAGCGTTTTTTTGACGAAAAACAAAAATGTCCTTAAAATTTTGCAGTTTTTTTGCTTAGACCACGCGTAGACATGTGCCTCTGATCCTCTGCCAAAAAAAAACGCGATTTTGCGAGCACATTTTGCAAAAAAAAAAAATATTTTAAAAGATTTTGCAGGGATAATCCATAAATTCCGTTATGTGCTACTTGCAATTAAAATACGCTGTATCTCGGCTAATTATAGTTTGATTTTCCCACTTTTTTTTGTTTTCGAAGGAAAATGACGTGCTCTTTCATAATCCGAAATCATAAATCCAACTTTTCAAATACAATGTTTGAAAAGAGCCCAAAAACCGTTGTTTTTCCGTTTTACGCTGCGTTTCATTTACAAAATTGTGTTTCTTATGACAGATTCTGTAAGCGGACGTCACTTACGTTAAATAAGTGAAAACACTTTAAAAATCTTGCCATAATTCACCGAGCTACAGCGTTTTCAATATTTAGGGGTTGGAAGACGATGAGGGGTTGGTCAATTTTCGTCAAAATCTTAAAAACGCTGTATCTCGGTTAATTGTGGCTCGATTTTCACACTTTTTGGTGTTTTCGAAGCTAAACGACGTGCACTTCCATAATTCGAAGTGAAAAATTCGATTTCACAACGGGAGTTTTCCAAAAAGTGAAATGCACAAATAACGGTTTTTGCAGTATTTTCGAACAATGCCTTTTCAAACTTGAATTTTTTGTTCTAGATTATGATAGAGTAGCTGAATCAGCGTCGAAAAACACCAAAAACTGCGGAAATCGAGCTAGAATTGATAGAGATATATGTAGCTGTTTAAAGTTTGATTGCTTTGTGGCGCCATCTAGAAGCGGAAAAGTTAACTAAAATGTTCAATTTCGGGATTCTGGTTATTTTCGTTCATAAAATGTGCACGTCAATTATGTCAATGAAATGAAAAAAACATTTGAAATCGAGCTATAATTCATCGAGTTACCGCGATTTGAATTTGAAATTCCCGCTAAAACTTTCATTAAGAGAAAGCTACGGCGCTGCTTAATGAGGGCCATCCATTGTTTATGTCTTCTGCAGTTAACCCCTTTTTTTTGGTTATATCTCGAGTTTTTGTTGCTTAAATGTGGTGTTTTTTGGCTTCTCCCACTCGTGATGTCATCTACTTTCAAATTCTGCGATAAAAAACCCCGATTTGAAAAGTCGAATTTCCACCGATTTTTGAAAAAAAGCAAAGAGTATAAATAACCCTTACCGTTTTTTTGACCAAAAACAAAAATGTTCTTAAAATCTCGCGGTTTTTTGCTTAAACCACGCCTAGACATGTGCCTTTTATCTTCTGCCAGAAAAAACCGCAATTCTGCGAGCAGATTTTGCAAAAAAAATGTTTTAAGTGAAGATTTTGCAGGGATTGTCCATAAATTCCGTTATGTGTTACCTGCTATTAAAATACGCTGTATCTCGATAACTTATCGCTCGATTTTCACACTTTGTGGTGTTTTAGAAGGTAAATGACGTCCTCTTTCATAATCCGAAGTCAATTTTCCAAATTTGTAAATAGAATGTTCGAAAACGGCCCAGAAAGGACTGTTTTTCCGCTTTTGGCTACTTTGTATTTACAAAATCGTGTTTTTTATGCCAAATTCTAAAAGAGGACGTCACTTACGTTAAGAAAATGGAACAAATTTGAAAATCTAGCCATTATTCAACGAGCTACAACGTTTTGGATTTTAGGGGGTGGAAGACGATGCGGGGGTGGTGAATGTTCTTCAAATTCTTTAAAATCGCTGAATCTCGGCTAATTCTTACTCTATTTTCACACTTTTTTGTGTTTTAGAAGGTAAATGACGTCCTCTTTCATAATCCGAAGTCAAAATTCCAAATTTGTAAATAGAAGGTTCGAAAACAGCCCAAAAACGGTGGTTTTTCCGCTTTTCGCTGCGTTATATTTACAAAATCGTGCTTTTTCTGAAAGATTCGAAAAGAGGACCTCACTTACTTCAAGTAAGTGAAAAAAACTTTGAAAATAGAGTAAGAATTGGCTGAGCAAAAGCGTTTTGAAAATATTGTGTTTGGAAGACGATGAGGGGGTGGTCAAGTTTCGTCAAAATCTTAAAAACGCTGTATCTCGGTTAATTGTAGCTCGATTTTCACACTTTTTGGTGTTTTCGAAGCTAAACGACGTGCTTTTTCATATTCTTATTTAAAAAATTCGATTATTTTGCACTTCAAAAAGTGCCCAGATCTTGCCCTACAGTTTACCAACATTGGCGAGAAAGAAGAAATTCTTCTAAATTTAACCCCGAGTTCAAATTAACGAGTGTGGAATTCTAGAATTCTCATTAATTAATTAATCCTATCAAATGGAATCATGGTCGCTGTTTTACATATGGATACAATCTGATTGGCCCACGAGCATCGTTTTTATAATGTTAAATTTGTCACATAAAAAACTTCAGTTAATCTTCACACGGGTTAAGAACAAACTTTTGTAAATAATGAAGTCCAAGATTCTAGTTAATGTTTTGTAGTACAAAAAATAGACGAGCCCAGACTAGAAAAACTTGAAATCGGTCGAACGCTTTCTCAAAATATCAAGATCTCGGAAAAATGGTTATTTTTTCATCTTATTTTTCTCTTGTTTTGTGACTTTTGGGGTTTTTATTCGTCTATCATTCGTGGTCGATCAAAACAAGGTGAATTTACTGGAATTATGTGTGGCGTGGCAAAATGCAGTTGCCAGTGTGCCATTTGAAGCGTAAATCCCGTTGTTAAGTTGATTTTCGAGCCGAATTGCTGCCTACTGGTTTTTATTTTTTATAACGACGTGATTTCAACGTGGTTTTTATGAAAAAAAAGGACCGGCTTTCGCAGGTAAGCGACTATAGTGCAGGTTGTGGCTGCACCTTCTCTCTCTCTCTTCATCTATTGTTATCACGTCCTGCCCTATTTGGTTCCTTCTCCAAAATAATAACAAAAAATGGTTTCCCGTGACTCAGAAACCTGTGCTGGTGGTTTTCAGCAAGGTAAAATCGTGAATTGAGTTCGTTTCGGAGGAAGTTATGAATGAAACAAAGCATTTATTAGTAATTGTATATTCGTGGGGAATGTAGTATTTGGGAGAAATAAGCACTAGATGGCGTTGGTAATGGATGCTACAGGTTGGACAGGAATTTGTTAACTTTTCACTTCCTAATCCCATAATTTCAATTTTTTTCCATGATTTTCTAAATAAAACACTATTTCTACAGTCGTGGTTTTCAGGCCATTAGACGCCCCTCTAGTTTTTGGGAGTTTTGTAAATTATTTTATTTTGTAAAAGTATTTACTTCGGTCCATGAGACGTGTGAGACCTTACTGCCAAATTGGCGCATTTATAATTTGACCTTCGTCCTACCGACTCGGTACATTCTTTTAATTAGTTTTTCGTAATTCAAGGTGAATTATGCAAATTTCTTTTTCGTTTCGACTTTCTTTTTCCCTGAACTTTAAACACTTGACTAATTAACAAACGGAC
>JAQGBW010000071.1:0-70146 GCA_034698625.1 Julus scanicus | reverse complement strand
AACTCAATGGCACGTTTTTGGCCTGTCCCCCAGGAAACACCCTAAAACTACCACAGAGGGCGCTAAATGTAATGTAGTATTCTCTATTGAATACCGGGAAGGGTGGACATATTTAAAGGGGCCCACTTGTCACCTGCGCTACACTATACACCTGTGCACTGTTTAATTTGAACTATACATCATACATGTACTATACAATACTATACTTAGATGACTTCACCACAGATTGTATACCACATATGGTCAAATCGCATGAGCTTGAGACCGAGCGGCGTCTCAAGTCCCAGATGCATACAACAACTGAACAGAAAAATTGCTAAGACGAACTCAAGACAGCCAAATGTAAGACTCTGCAACTGTGGTTAGGATGTGGTAATACAACTTAGAAGCGATAAAGCTTGAGCTTCAGTTTTTTTGACAAACTGTGGTATCGGCAATAGTGGTCCTGAAGAAGAAAACAACTCTTTGCCACCAGAGGGCGGTGGATGTAATGCTAAAATCCACCTTCGTCCAAAAATGGTTATTTAATTTCAGTATTGGTTTTCCAATTGACATCCAACTAAGCCTTTCGTGCGAAGCCAAGCGGATGCGAGTGGACATTTTTTTATATATCGCATGTCGTTTATTTGATATTTTATCTTCGCGACCCGAATTTTTATTAGATACTTCAGTTTTCACCAGGAGGCCAAATGGCGCGGTTGGGCCTACGGGGAGATCCTATTTCAATTGTCATATTTTTATGTTCTGGCTTTAGCATTGCCTATATCAGATTTCTAGTACTATTTAATATCTTTCCAATGTTGGTCCCGATTTTCAGCGGTATATTTCCATTCGTAATGCATGGGTTGCACGGAAGTTTCCATTATAGTACTTTTTTTTCCTCCCTGAAGAGTGTGGCTCATGCAGTGTGCGTGGACAAAATATACGAAATACCCCTCGTTTATCTTTTCTTGTTTTTTACTTTGATTCTTATGATATAACTAGTTTTCAGAAATAATAAGTTTCTTTGACTGGTATCGTTTGTTGCACCTGTTGCTAAATTTAACAGTTGTTTCATTAGAAAATTGTAAGCAAAATCATATAAATGATAATGTATGCATCTGATCGATATGGAAAGTTCAAATACTATATATTAGATAACTTTCATTATCATTTTAAATTTATTCCAAGTTTGCGTGTAACGATGAAGGCGGAGTCACATGACCATGACAATGATAACAGCTGTTTGGCACGAACTTTAATCCGAGCTTACACTAATTGGAGAATAGTGCAACCAGACAGTGATACAGCAGCAAAATTGCTCGCATCCATTATTTGTCGCCAATTTATTATGCAAATTCGCCTTGTAAATGTTTAATGGAGGAAGGCTTTATGCATCGGTAATCAACTTAATAAAGCTTCTATAGTTGGCGTTCCAATGAAAAACTCAGCTAATTAACAATTCGAATGTTTAATTGAATTTAAGATGCTGTTTAGGCCTATTTATAACTGCGGTTTTTGGGCGAGTACGTGCCTAGTTTTGGCAATGTTCTGGCGCCATCTTGGTAGGCTTAACAGAAATGCTCCCCCAAATTCGGAAATCTTAAAGTTTTGAGGTCAAAATAGAGTGGATATAAATTGCGGTTGGGCCTAGCTGAACTTGATTTATCAAACGAGTCTCGATAAATTGTTTTTTATATGAAAACAATGTTATCAGGATGCACTTGTAAGGCCAGCAGCTACATGACTTGGATCACTCTGGCGGTGGTTTTGTTCATTACATTATAAGCTGTTGGCCAAATTATGTATGGTTTTCACGTAAAACTAACGTTTCGCAGATGGTTATCGACGTCATTAGGGTCGACACAACGCGTCTTTAAATGGCAGGCTTCATTAGCACGTCCTTGGAAATACCCCATATGAATAATGAGAAATTTGGTATGTTGTTTTTCCATTAAAACTATGATGGCACCAGTGACGTCTGCTAATGCAAAAAAAAAACTAAAATACGAGTGCTGCACTTCATGTTTAATGTAGGCCTGGAAATGTAACAAGAATAGTTAATAAACTATACGTGTCTCTAATGCAGTCTAATTATACATCGTATAGGCCTATTATTCGAATCCACTTCCTGTTTTGGAATTCATTAGTATTATGTATGTATATTCATACTTCTCGTATGTCATAATAGCCAAGTTTTTGATATACAATTCTTTTGTGATGGCGATGGATCAAGTTTAACATAATCGGAGGCAATCCAATAACTTATAACACAAATTGGTTTATTATTATTATGCCAGTGAGGATCTATTCCGCCATCTTTAGTAACCAGTTCATATATAGTTAAAACCTGATGGGAAAATTGAAATTTCTGTATAAATGTGCTTGGAAGTTTTTTGAAATAATTTTAACCTGCAAATCCATGATCTTTTTTGTCTTTCTGCTTTCTGTAGTGTATCGAATGAAAACTTTAAGCTTAGTTGTTTTTTTTTTTTTTGTACTTGGTTTTATGCATTACCTGAGCATTACAAGCAGATTTCCAGAATAATTTTAAAACATGTATACATTCTGGATATGCAATGACCCAGGACAAGTAGACAGTTGAAAACTATCTCCAATGTCATTTAAGCGACAAGGGTATCCGTAAATTCCTGACAGTATCTAAAGTCGATTTTTGAGGTGATCTAGGAATACTAATTTATGTTGGTAAAATATAGAAGCCAAAACCAACATCTAATCAGATAGGATAAATCGTTGTGCCATATCTAAGGAAGGCTAGTTTATTTTATGACAAAGAAAAATTACCCCCAAACAATGGTATACCATTGTTTGGGGGTAATCCTATAGGATTAATAGTTACTTAAGGTTCCAGTGACGAAGCTCATGGATTATTGAATGTTGTATACACCTGTTCTCAAATTAACGACAAATAGTAGCATAAAACACATCCACATCATGTATGTATTCATGAAGGAAATGATAATAAAAATCAAAGATGCAAAACGTTCCTTGTATGACATTCATTGCTAACAGCTGAGATTACCGACCTGTAACCTTCCTGGCTTCCTTATTTTTTGATAATGATGTTGATTGGAACTAAAATCAATCATAGTTGGAGCATTGAAGTTTCCTTTTGCAAATTCAATGCTACCAGGGGGTGAAGAATCTGACTACCTGAACAGGAAGAATATAAATAAACATAACACTTTTAATAAACTATTTGGCGTAAGATGTTGGGAAGAATACAAAATTGGTTATACTCATGTTTGGAAACCCACGGTCACGGAAATATTTTTTTAAAAATATCATGATTTATATCCGCGTGCCATCTTGTGAGAAAAAATGAAACTATTGTAAGAAAATGTTGACGTTCTTCATTTGTTTTTCTTTCACACGCCATATTTACATGAGAAAGATTCCATTTCCAACGCCATCCGTTTTTATGCCTAAATTCATTTTTTTTATAAAATTTATTGCTCAAATGCATTAGGCACGCACCAATTGAGATGACGAAAGTTTTTTTTTTCATCTCTCCCTGCGTTTTATTAATGACTTGTTGATGAAACAGATGGGACAATACAATATTCACGCTTCCAGTGTGGTTCACATCCATAATAATGTTGCGATATGGTATTTTAATGACCCAATTATATGAACTCTTTTTTTGACTACATGTTTTTTGGGGGATGGAGGGGTAATTTGCGTGACAAATACGGTGCATTGAACATCGATGTTTGCATGCGATATCGCATCTCCAATAATGATGTGTTTTCTCAATTCGTGACGCTGTATTTGACGTCTTTTTACTAACACGATATATGTATTCATCCATTGTCCTTTTGTCCCCTCCATCCACTTCTACCCACAACACAAAAAAACTACTTCTCGCTGTTGCCCCTCCCCCATTTTCTCAGTATAGGGATGCCGCCTGGTTCCTCCCCATTTTATATTTCCGAAATTGAATACCACTAAAAACCTTTCAAGTATTTTAATAACAACAAAGATGGCGGCCTGTTTGTTGGGTGGGGTCTTCAAATAGTGTTATACATGTGTGTATGTGCAGGATATTTACCTCTTGGTTGCGTTTTGCATATTCATGAGGTATAAAACGTGTGTATATATCCAATCCACCCTCGTGTCATGTCGACGGTCAAACCCGCATTCTTGGGCACCCCCTCAGTTTGGGCAGTGTCTATAGACGTCTTCCCCACAATCCAGTACATACACGTGCTCCATGGTAGCGACGGTACCTCCATTGTAGTTATGTAGAAAAATGGTGGATACAGATTTACCGATTATCCGGTATATATATATATATATTGCATCATATATGAAATATATATATATATATATATATATATATATATATATAGATTTTGCATCATATATGCGCCATATTTAACCATAACAGCCATGCAACCATTGAATGATCATATATAGCATGCATGTACGGTGTACCCTATTTAAGCACTGAATATTCGTATATTCTTGTATACACCATGTTTAACTACTGAATTATCATATACGAACAGCCATGTATGCACCATGTTTAATCATAGAAGGACTAGTAATGATCATATACTTGTCCATAAGCCAGGAATGGTGTACATTTGTGTATACCCATCCAGGTCCATAGGAAAATTTGGGGTTCATGGCCATATACAGTGGGTCCAGTTGTGTCCAATTTCTATTGTAGCCATATGTATAGGATTAGTAGCCCTTCTATACATTTCGATGTAAAATTTGTGTGGAAATAATGCTTTAGCTGAACTGAACGTGCAAACAATTTCTCCCTCTGCTCAGACACCCTGTATAACAACCTAAGCCCAAATTCAATCGAAATTGTGACAGACGACCATAACTGAGTGGCGTTCTTGGTTGGTTAGTGCACTGCCCAACATTTGGAGGCTCGGTTGCCATCCATGTTAATCTTGGAGTTGGACAAGCCAATGTTTAACCAGACAACGTTGTTCGTTTTCTCGTCAATTGGTGTTGTCTGCACGACTTGGCTTGTGTTTGCTTCAATTTCATTTGCTGTTTTTCGAGCATATTGTCCCCTGCATGGCCTACTTCGCTTTTTTCCCTCGATTGTGCCAGTATGCTAATAGTTTTTGGAAACTGAATTTAAATACCAGCTTCGGCCATTCCTACTAAGTCCTACCTGATTTTCTAGCTCGGGAGGAGGTGTATATTTTGTCTTTATTATCACCTATGCATTTGTAGACCCACCAAACATTGTGTTACAACTTAGAATACTCACCACAATCATGTGTTACGTGGCTATTTGTTTAATATAGGAACTATAGGGTGATATATTAAGATCCTCGTTGGATGGCGCCACCATCTCGACCAATTTTATAAACGTACGCGATTTTCATCATTGGTACGCGATTTTGAGTATAAAAAAAAGTTCCTTGTTTGTTTCTCCACTCATGGTGCCCCGGCCAAAGAACCCATAAATGGTATTTACACTATATGTGTCACATATATAAGATGATAAGAATATGCTCATACTAATTCTATAAGTATCCTATTACTTCTGGAGGAATGATGTAGTGAATTACTGCTTGAAATGCATTTGAGGATGTTCCTCATTTCTTGGAGAAAATAATTTCATTGCTTAATTTGTATATTATATATATTTATAACCATGATGTATTTCAATTGGAATGACCACCAAGTCGTACGTTTAAGAAATGGATAAAGCGCGGTATAAGATTGCAAATGGCCTATTGTTCTTAATAAAAAAAAAGTGTACATTTTTATCTAAATTGTAATCTGAAGTAAGTAGGTCGTGTTGGTCGATAAATCCAAAGTGTTGCGAGGCAAAACACTGGGCAGTTTTTTGATTGATTGGCGTTTATTCTGTCCCAGCCCAGTCTAGCTATCAAAAATGGCGTCGGAGGGATGACGGATATGCACTTGACATTATTAGAAGACATGAAACATGGAATTTGTTTTTGATGAATGCGATAAAAATTCAGTGCCATATTTTTGCTGTTTTCTGCGTTGAATTGGAAAATAAATTTCCAGAAACTACTTGAATTATAGCCTCGACATGCCAATAATGGCACAGATTCCTCGAATAAAGAAATTCGGTAATTTGTAATCTGTGCACCGAAAGAATTGTCGAATTTAGGATGAAATGGGAAGGTCCAATGGGAAGGTGAAATGGGAATGATCGTATACAAGATTTCGATGAATTATCAAATGGTGCATTCTTGAAATCAGACGATTATTCCTTTTTGGATGTCGACCTTTGTTGCAATCTCAAACTCTGAATGGTTTCTGAAATCTTATAAGCAGCTTCCAAAATGGTGACTGATTTTAATTAGTAGGAAAACATCATTATACATGTATAATTTAATTAACACTTCATCAACATTAGGAACTACAGATGATTGATTTCTTTTTAACGGAGGGAGGACTTTGGGATGCTGTTCATCAATGTGTCACTCTGCATATAGCAAAGCACCTAAACTGTAGTGTTTTTTCAACTCGAGGCACACAAAAAAGAGCCCACTAAATAAGGAGCCAAAATTGTCACGGCACACCATTAGTCTTTAGGAAATATTTTATCTCGTTTTCTCATTGAAATAGATAAAAAACACTTTTTAAATAAAACTTGCTTAATCAACATTTCTAGATTTTATCTGCACTTAACAATTACTGTTGTTATAATGCATATATTTGTGTATATTATTATTAGTTTAAAAAACAAGTGTTATAAGGTTGTTCAGGTGCACCTCTTCGATCCGTAATTATTTTTTTTACGAGCCCTCATAAAATGGCGCCCTCTGAGGAGCTCTGACCAAAGGGAGGGCCCCCTGCCATCCCAAGAACTTGAAAAATGTTTGTGCTAATATCAGATATTATTTATGAGGCCTAATTTGTTGTTGTTGACGTTCCGGTTCCCGTCTCTCTATGAAATTATTTACGGGCCCACTTTAAATAAAGCACCTATTTTTGAGGCTCGGAGCAGGGCTGAGCATTAAACTTGACCCTGAGATGTTTTAACTACGATAATAAATGCGTGATTTTCAAAATCTGCGTTTTTTTCCTCTTATGATTTACACTCGGATGAAATCGAGCTTTTGGTGCACCGGTCATTTCGTTTTGAAATTAGGGATTCAGTGGCGGTCAGTGTCCTCGTTTAAAACGTAATAAATTTAAATGAACGAATTGTTGCCGCACCAAAATGTATGTTTGTGTCCTTCCGCGATTTCATCCGCTGACCCTCCCACGCCTCCACTATTTTTAACGTTTTTGTGGGTCCATCGTGTCTGGGTGGCCAGCACTTCAGTAATGGAGGGTGTACATGGTGGGCGTTGTAGCGAGGTCCATGCTACACAAATTAATAACCTTTTTTTTAGTTTCTTTGACTCGAATTTGCCTCCGCCTCGGCGTACCCACACGTTTTTTGTGTTTTATATCCCCCGTCGAGATGCCCTCTGTCGCCCTTTTTTTCCTATTTCACTGACCTATTCCAATATACCCAAAAAAATATACACTTTCAATTTGGCCCTTGCAGGACTCCTGTACATTCGGTCTGTCCAAATGTTGTAATGATTGTAAAATTTAGTTTCATTTGTAAAACGTGCATGTATTTCTTTTTTTTTATTTTGTTTGCAAAAGATCCAAAAAATGTATGCCTTAAGAACGCTTCATGTCTTATGAACTCTTAGCATGACATTTCCAACATGGCCTCACCTTTTTGCTAGAAAATCGGCCATCTTTGCTGCTATAAAAGCATGGCAGCAAAAGCTCCAAAAAACCACTTATTTTTTACATCATGTCCACGTGAACCTTAATCGGGTTAAGTACCTTAATTCTGTTGGCGTATCAACCCTCCTTAACATGGCTTGATTTCCAATATGGCCGTGCCCTTTTCTTAGAAAATTGACAATTTTGTACGTGGATGGCAGCACGCGAATACCAATGCTTTTATCCTGGAATAAAAGGGCGCGGCCATGTTGGAAATGCCCACATGTTAAACTACATCAGCTAGTTTTTACAATTGCACGCATGTTTAACTTAGGATAATCTTGGCTGAGAACGTCGTAATTAATCAACAGTGGTCGCTGTGGGTAGTCTTGGACCTCCATCGACTTTTCTGCCATTTTGAAAAAAAAAGGGTTTTTTTACTCGCCCACCCTTTGCGCTTTTGTCTCTTCCTGGACACTATAGGGAAAAAAATGCCCCGCGATCGATCACATGATCAAGTACTCGAACCTGTTCAACCTCAGTGGTGAGAAGTCAATGAATCTTTTCACACTGGTGGCGCCCATTAATTAATTGGCAACCAAAACCACCGCACGGGGGCGTGTGTAAGGCACTGGGTTATCTTACCGGTGGGCGTTTTGGCGTGGGTGCCTCCCCCTCTCCAGCAGCACCCACCCAGCTCTGATTTGTATACATTTGTAATGGCGTGTGGCTTGGCATTGAGTTAGCACTTAGTTTTGGGGCGTCTTTTTCCAGGAATGTTGTTTTCAATTTGAAATGCATATTCATGTATACAGTGGGCACCTCATTGGCGGCCATTTTCTCGGCGTCTGCGTGTCCATCACATTGACCCCGGGTGCATTCCTTACAAGGCAACTCGGTGCACTCGTCTCGCTTGTATTTTACGTAATATGAACGTATATTTCTAAAATTTAAAAACTACATATAGTATTTAATCTATTATAACGATTAATAGAAAATAACTAAAGTGACTTTCAATATTTTATAGCGTCTTTAATGCGTTTCTAAAGTACCTAAGGATACAAATAATCTGTAGAATACCATTAAATTTAAAAATAGACATAAGGACATAAAGAATTGATGAACTTCCATTAGTTTCAAGGTTTTCATTTTTGTTTTATGGGTGTTGATACGTGTATGGGAACGCGTGAGGCATTATATACGATGTCGTCATTTTGCCAATAGTAGTTTACTGTACGTGGTTTACATAAAAATGTGTAGATATTCTGCACCTATTCCAAGTGGTAGGTAATACCAGCCTGCATATTAAAAAACAAACACATTTTTTATTTTCAGAAATTTTCAAATATATCAAATATGTTATGATGGGGTATTTGATATTTGCGTGTTCATGGTTTGTGTTTCAATGCACTTTAATATCTGTTTTATAAAGGGTATATCTCCGAAATCGTTAAGGGTATGCAGATTTTTTCATAATATGGCCAACCTTCGCTACAATTACAGGACTGTGGCTAAAAAACCATGCATTGGTAAACTCTGGGAGACTTTTCCCACGCATAGTCACGTACTTTTAAAAAACTCCTGCATGTCTTTATAGTTTTATCCTCGAAAGAGTTAACATTAATCAATTCGATGCGATGTGGGGTTGCTATGGTTGTTGGCTATAAAATGTATTCCAGATGGACAAATTAATAAAATTGGAGCATTGAAATGTCGTGTGGAGTTATTGACTGTATGCACGTCAATAAGCCACTTGTGCACGATTTCAACTGCAAGTCTGAAACATTTGCAACCAAACATTTCGTTTCAAATTCAACGCCCTTGGCAATTAACGAATCGGGATGTTATTATTTGCCAGCTGTGTATTCTCAGTTTACCCTGTTGCTGGTTCCATACTAATTTTATTCGAACTCTGGTGGACTTGGGTTTGAAACCCGGATCTGACACCTTGTCTGAATTCCTCACATAGTATATTGGGAAAGCTAGAGGTTCGTATCACCTGACAAGTTAATTAGCAGTTGGCGAAAGGACATTTCCATCAGCTGTAAAATACACCCTTTATACTCTCGTAAAATCATAAAATGCTTTTATCAAAGAGCAATAAAAAATTCATCTTAAGCCCGCGCTTGAGATTGTGTTTAGCTTCACCCACACGGTTATAACTGGTATAAATTACACCTGTAAAATACCAAAGTCTGAAGATATAACCCTAGATCTAAATACAAAACGTCCCTCCCATTTAGATCATTCTGTGTGGATGTTTTACAAAACTATAACCCAAATTACCACACATTCACCTGATTGTTTGGTGGAGTTTACTTATGTAAATGTGATGGTTTATTCCCATTCATTAACCCAATTTGTCCACACATTCCATGAGTAAAATATATAACATCGACTGATTCCATTTCAGGGCCTGTAGGTTGGGACCTATCCGAAATTTGTTAACTTTTTTACCTGGCTATATATGGTAAGATACGGATCCTACATAATACAGTTGTACAATTCAGGGTAATTATATGTCATTCTGAGAATAGTTTACAAACACATTCCCCAACTCTGCATGATGGAAATAACGTAACTTCGTATATTTGTGAATGTGTTGCACACATGTTCTGGCTATAGGATCACGTTTAGTTTGACTATAGTCGTCCCTGAAGTATCATCTAATGACCTCTTCTTCGGAGATGGGGTTGATAACCCGTGCCAGATCCGCAATCAGATCAATATCCTAAGTTGGGCCTTTAAGGAACTAACCCGTGTCACCAACATAGTGCATTCTGGGATCGGTTTTCGTGCACTAATTACATTCTGCCTATACACAAATACACATCATCTTGTATACGAGCAGGTCGTATATATATATATATATGTGTACCGTAATAGGATATTCGTATACTGCGTAAAATGCATTATGCCTCTCGCAACAAAACTTAATTTTGTATTTATAAGAGACGCCATATTAGATTAACCGGGTTATATTGGGAAATTAAGACCCTCTGGTAATGAAAAAAAAGTGGGAAAATGAACGGGCCTGTTTTTTGAACACACCCATGCTCCAAGTGCCACACCTCAGTCTTTTATTTTCGATGCACATGATGGGGAACTATATAACAGTGTTAAGGGATGTAGGGGATTATTATTGACCGAAATTTGGCAGTGTATCAGAAGCCAGCTTGTATATTTCCGCGTACTGAAAATATATCTTAATGCGCAAGAATACAGGCGCTACTTCGTTTGATTAAACTATTATTTAGCTAATGAATAAAATCATCTCCACCTCTTTTACACGAAATTAATGTCGTTTGTCAAATCTGATAAATTAATTGCTACGTGCATGAACAAACAAAAAAAAAATGTAAAAAAAAGTAGTATTAATATCGTCGTGGAAGGTAGGGCCACATGGCGTGCAATTTATATTAATTTATGGAGACACCGGGATATCCTGGTTAGCACTTTTTGGCACATATCGCGCTTTAATTAAGCCGAGTGCTGGATGGAAATTAGGCCCGAGGAATTTACAGATTAAAAATCTTGCGTAACGTAAATGTAGGCCACTGGACTCTTCCAGATGGCGCCACGGATTCGGTAGCACTTGCTTAACGTTGTATAAAGTGGAGCGCCGTAATTAAGATCGTCTTAATGATAGATCTTCAATAGTGTGGAATATTAAAATAGTCATCAATTTATCGCCGGTTTTAACGAATTTCGCTATAGTCTGACAATTGCAATTCCGCTATTGACGCTGTATACAGGCTGGCAAGTAAATAGTTTGTAACAAGTAAATAGTTTTGTTCGTACGTTTGTTGCCTAGATTTGTGCAAAATTGGATTTCCTTTGATTACTAAACAAAAAAGTTTATGAAAAAAGGTTCCCTGACCTGTATAGTCTGACAATTGCAATTTCACTATTGACTCTGTATATTGTTTTAAGTATAGATCCCATGCCATGTGGTTTATTTCAAGTCTTGTTTACTTGATATTTAAATATGAATGTATGTATTTTAATAACTTTTAGTTGAATAAATCAGACATAGTTATTACATATATTTGCATTTATGTCGATTTTTTAAAATTGCAGGACACGTCTTAATACTATAAGAATTTTGCTTGGTTTGGAGATCCGGCTATACAAAAATCGTTATAACCGATGATACTGCAAAACTAATTTTGCATCTCAGGCATATGTCTAATGTATTTTAAGTAGCAATTTTCCTGTCACTTGCATTTCGTTATATGCGGCTTATACCGACTCTAATAAAATAGTGTAGCAGCATAATTCTCAAGTTTCGAAGGTCCTACATAATTGCGAGTGGCTTACAAACCAGTATGGGAATTCTTCGAGCGAAACTTATTGTTATGGCTTTTTAAGCTTGTGTGGATCCGATACTCAAAGAGTCGTAGTGCTATAGCATTTAATCTGCAATTAAGATTAAACCCAGTTTTCGCCCAACAAGCTCCATTAATTTCTTCCATTTATTTGTTTTAATTTGCTCGTTACGTGATAATTGCTTTCAGTTTCCAACGCTTAAATTTGGACATGAGTTTTATTTCAAAGTTACAGTTATCGTTGTGGAGACTATCACAAATGCACTTTTGTTTCGTGTTAACATTTCATTTTATGCAACGAACTAGTCAAATCAGCATTTAAATAAGACATTTCTCCTCATTTTTTTTCTTCAAATTTTGTATAAGTGAATTTTGAGCGTAGGTCGAACCACGCCCAATTGATTAAGTCTTTTATATCGGCCATGGACCACATGTTGGGTGCGAAAGACGGCGTCAACATTTAACCTTATTATCGAAATTGTTTGAAAAAATCCAATTTGAAGCTATCTGAAATTATTCGACAAGCAATTCGGTTCAATTAACAAGTTTCTAGTTAATCTGATGCTTAACATTGGTTTCAGGCTGATAAACCACTTTTCTGGCAATTTAAATTGGAGCATTGGTAATGGGTGAGCTACAGGGTGAAGCCAAAAGATTTGGTGACTACTATGTAACAAGGTTTGTTATCAGGACTAATTTAGAAGCAAAGTATGTTGTCACGTGGTGTTGTTTTTAATCAACACCGAAGGACAAGAGAAACCAATGAGAAAAATACTTCAAATTAAAACAGTTTGAGATTTGCTGCCAACTGTTGATATTAAATAGCATGGTTACCAAGTAATCTTGTGACGTCAGTATTTATTTAGTGTCATTATCATAAACAAAGTGACTTTCAGCTGTCTTCCATAGCATTATCCGGGTCACTATGCCGGAAAGTAGGCTATTATCGATAGTCATTCAGGTCTAGGCCTATCATAAACCCTTTCTTCAAAAAATGTGGTGAATTAAGTTTGTTTGAGGCCTACTTATCTTAATATATGGGTCGTCCATGTTGATTTGCATGAATTTTTGAATTTCATGCACATAGTCGGGTAATTCTGAGTTTGATAGAATTTATAGGATGATTTCCATTTATAGCGATTGGATCTTACTAATAATGACTGAGTTTAAACTAAGCTAATGTCTCGTTACGTACTTAATTAATGTACAAACGTGATATATACTTTTCTCTGAACTGACATCCAATTTATGACTGGAAAAACGCTACTTCCTCTTCCACGTTTAAGGTACTTCCGGGCGATGTTTTCCCAATTGCGCTTTTCGTCCGTTTATTTTAACTGTCGATTAACATTTTGGATTATTATTCTGGCTCTGCGTGATACTTCGCTGAAACATAAATTAATGTTGGTCGTAAGCCAAACTTTTAATCGATTTTGCAAATGCAATTAGAAGTCCAGGTGAAGGCTTTTAAAGCACTGTTGCCGATGGCAACGACCATGTTTTTCAGGGCACTTTCTTGGCGAATGCTCGCAAAAATCCTCAAGATATGGATTTACTTATTTATTAGGGAATTACTAGTGAAATTCATGTTAAGAATGCTTAAGCCTTAAGACGGTCGTAATATTTTCCGTACCCTCCAATAATGTACTCTGCCTCCAACTATTGACATGCTTACGAAATATAAATAACCTTAATTCTGTTCAGCACACCCTGGTGGTACTCTAGTATGCAGTACATGAAGACAAATTAATATTTTCTCCACTAGGGGTTGCTAAACCGGAAGCTTGCTTAAAGTGGATATCCGCAGAGTGACACCTTGTTGCTCATCCAACGCGCATGAGGTGTCACTCTGTGTTTTGTCAACTCGGTTAGAAACTTGACTGGAAATTGAGGTGGGGATAAACGCTTTTTTGCTATATCTTTCGTATTTATTTACTTTTTTTTACATCGCGAACAAACATCTATTCAATACTTGTACCTATTTCTAGGAAAAAATGCATCCTAACTTATCCTTGTTGATTTAGAATTTGGTTTATTGCTTCCAAACAACGGCCTTACAACATGGATGGAGATCTGAAATTTTGAGGATTGGCCAACCTTTTACTTTTATGATTTACAAACAACGATTTAGATCGACTGATTCACGACTGTTTCTGCTGTTTTCTATACAACATTCGTGAGATTTATGCAAAAATTTCCCGCTTGAACGATGCTGGAAGAAAACGTTTTATATGGAAATTCAATATTTCAAAGACTGTTTATAATCGGTACATTTTCTCACCTTGAAATAACCCACCACCTGTTGACCTAGTGGCTACGAATTTGGCAAAACATTTTGTTAATGACCCAGATTTATGCATAAAACACGCGTTGCATTGCATGGTGCGGTATTTTGCCTAGTTTCTCACGAGTTGCACCAAACACATCATCGTGTGAATTGAATGCAGGGTGCTAATCGCCGGTTACGTTAATCAGGGTTGGGTATACCACCCGTCATCCATCATTTTTAAAAAAAATATTTCTCATCGTATGATTTACATTGAAAGTGAGCTCCCACAGAAAGCGATCACGTGTTATTGAATCTGAAAAGCGTTTTAATTTTCATATATTTCTGGGTGCACTTTGATACCGGCATTAATTTGATATGAAAAGCGAGGTACAAGGCCACACGTAGGCCTTGTATAAGAATACTACGAAATCTACAGTATGAAATGGGTCATATTGACATAGCGCACTCGAGTTTAGCAGTGTCTCACGTATTTTAGACCTGTCAGGCAGGTTCTGACAATCTGTGCTCCATTTGTTATGATATCGTGTTTGATATGTTAATTCTCGCATAGCGATTCAATGGATTATTTGACAGTTGTTCAAAATGCAGTTTTTAAGTGTTTACAAAAAAAACTCCACTTATTGGTGGAGTTCTGAAAATAAGCTCATATGGTATCTACAAACGGTGAAATTGCGACTCCATCAATAGATGTCTTCAGGAAATCCAAATGAAATAACGGCTCCTGCAGGCAGCCATCTTGGAGTGCTTAATAAGCATTGTTTTCAACCGACGTTTTGTGAATTCAATCCGATTTGAATGTATCGCAACTGAGATCATTTTAAGGAAGCGGAAGCGTTATTTGGTTAAGTTATTTTCATTGCTCTATTACGATGAGTTATAAAGACGTTATTTAAAAATTATCGGTGGTTGTGGCAGGTTTTATTAAGTTGTAGCAATGGAAGCTTCCTCAATTAAGCCTGTTTTAACTTTTAAAGGTAAAAACATTACCTGGTAACCAGAAAAAAAAAGCTGGAACCTGATGTAATGCTTTGAGAAATTAACAGAAAAAAGAAATAGTTGTTGAATAGAAATATTTCATTTCTAGAATTATTTTGTGGTATTCAATGATTGCCAACTGTAATTATTTCCGTGTGATATTTCAACTTTAATTCTATCTATAATCGAAGGGTGGTGCAACGAGATCTGTACGTCTCGTTTTCCATATCATCTCGTCTGACCTTTCAAAGGTTTTTCCATTTTATATTTCAAGATGGAAAAAAAAAATAGTTGAATGACACTGAACACCTAAGCTAAGGAATTTGTTTGTTGTGTATTTTGTAGCGAGGGTGGTCGAATGAAACAAGGGTGAGGGTGAAGTAGGCAAAAGGTCAGGGATGGGCCATTGAAAACGTAGCTTATGGGCTTTCTTTTTTGAAAGAGCAAAAACTCTTGAAAATGGCGCTTCGTGGTTCTATTGTCACTGCTTTCATATGCATGGCCTTTCATGTTTTTAAAAGGTAAATAAACGCCGATTACTCCTAGAGAATCATAGCTGAAATGCAAGGTCAGCAATACCAAATTCCAATGCATCGTGCATTGAGTGAAATGCTGTTGGTCGAAACAGCTGTACAATTGAAGGGCTTATTGCAACAATGTGATAAGCCACACATTTCAAATTGCTCAGGAGAGCGATTTTTAAGTTTTAAAAATTCCATAATTCTAATGGATGATCCAATTAACAATTGTTTATGTTATCATAATCTTTAAACATAATAGGCACCCCTTCCAACATTCAGAAGTCAATTTAATCCTGAGGATTTTGCCTAAAAATAATGTGTCAAATGTTTTTTATAGATAAAACCAAATTGTAAAAAAATAAAGTACAATGAACAAATACTGCAAAATTGTGTTTCAATTTTAATGTTTAATAATCATTTTTTTTTAAATTTGTGCACTATATTATTATCTCGACATGATTATAAACTTTTCTGGTAAGAATATGATAAGCCACATTTAATAATAAACATGACTAAGACACTATTTTCGAATGGATCTTGCTCAAAATAGAAACGAGATAAAAGCTTGTCAGTATTGGTAGAGTATATCATAGTTGCAGCTTATGTTAAAAATCTTATATCATTTTTTATGATAATTTTTGCCTGTAGGATTTTTTGAAAACTGAAGTTGCCAGAACATGACAGGTCACAATTTTTTTTTGTATTTGCAACTTACTGAGCTTGAATGAGACGATTCCTCTTATTCATTGTGGTAATCCACATCCTGGTCTGTATCAATTTTAAATTCACTTAAACTATCATTATTCTCACCTAATATATCCCTGAAATCAAAGTTTTCGCTCATATGATGCAACATAATGTCATTATTACGCGCCATCTCTGCTTGTGGCTTATCACGTTTTTAGTATAAAAAAAAAGATGAGTGATTTTCATGTGGGCAATCAACCAAATAGCTAGTAGTACTGGAGAATAGTTTAATGTAAAAATGTCGTTTTTGGAAAAAGTGTGGCTTATCACATTGTTGCAATAAACCCTTCAATTTTATTTTAACCCAGTTGTTACCTATATAACTAAACTAAACGGATGTCAAATGCGTCGGCAAAATAGATTGTCGGCAAAGTGGGTCAAATCAGTACAATGCTAACATGTCAAAACTAAGATTAGTTTGCATTTCTCGCAGATTGAGCGAATAACAAAATGTGTAGAAAAGATGCCTTATGTTGAGGTTTGATCGTGTTTTAAAAGATCTTAACATTATTGACATGAAATCAGGAGCAAAAGATTAAGTGGATATTGGTGCCTTTATAGGAAATGCGAGATAGAGTAGAACTACTTGTTGAGTTTATTAGAAATTGGCTTTAGACAAGCTAATTAAAAACATGGGGCTGCTTTTCAATCTAATGACTTACTAATGACGTTTTGGGATTTTTTTCTCAGGAAATTTCTAAAGCCTTTCTTGTTAGTTGAAGTTGCACTAGTCGATGCATGTTTTTTTTTCTACTCAATTAACCAAAGCACCGTTTATTCGTCGCGAGGCTGTGTTTCCAATTAAAACTTTCTAATTGAATTGGATCCTAATTTGAGACTGACTTTTGTTAATTAGCGACCAATTAAGAAATAGGAGCAAAAAATCATGTTTCCATGGAATTTTGACGAAGTGCATTTTGACGTAAGCTGGTTTTGGCTTAATCAGTTGCCAAGATTAAAATTTAATATTTTGTCTTCCTGGATAGTGATTATAGCATTTCTTTTTTACTTTTCGCCGATGAACACAATTTTAGACAATTTTTGATAACGTAAAAATGTACAGCCTCGAATAAAGTAACTCTCCAGCTCAACATTTCAATGTCCTTTTTAATTCTTTTGTTTTTGGGGATTACGAGATTGATGCATGACTTGATACATTTGACCCCAATCACGGGAGGCCTATAATTACTAGTGGTTAACACCAGGCACGAAAAATCCCAATGTCAAGTGCGTAAGTGCTACTTATTGAATGCTGTGTCAGATTTGATAATCTGCTGCAAAGGCTGCCATGAAGAAGGTTCAGTTTCGCAACTGCCAATTGGCACCTTGGTGAAAAATACTTTTTTAATAATTAATTGAGATGTTCGGTAATAGCCGTGTAGGCCATAAATCAGTTAATCGACTTATAATTAATGGCTTTCAATGAACACTTAATATTTAATGGCGTAAATACGGGCTGTTAAAAAGATTTATTCAAATGATGTCGATGACCATTGTAAATGGGCATTAATTACCCAATGGATAAGCATGTTATAAGGGGCCATTCAAAAAGGACGTTCTAAAGAGGAGGTAGGGCTAGGGTGTCTGCTGACATGTGGACATGGGTGGGGAGAGGAGGTAAGCCATTATATTATGGACGTCTGCTAACGATGGTGTTTTTCAGTTTTTGAATTTTCTATTCGAGTTTTAAAGGCCAGTGAAAGGGGATTTAGACACCGGAAGAAATATGTCCCCATGCAGTTCCAAAATGTACTTGAGTTTTTAAAACCTTCGGGAAGTATGCCTAAATTTGTGTTAAACACCAATTTTATGCAGGAATTTCCCTTCGAGGTCAGGAAATTTCCGAAATTGCTTGGAAATTTTTAGGATGGGCTTTTGTATTTTCCAACAAATTTTCTGGGCACCCTACTATTAAAAAAAATGTTAGTACGTCTATAAGGTTGGGGTGGGGGGACAAAATGAACACCATGTGGACAGTGAATTTCGAGGACGTCCTTTTTGAATGGCTCCTAAAGGGTTCATCAAAAGTAAGTTATCCTAATATGCATTATATTTTTAATATGAAGTTTGTTTTAAGTAAAATCATTATATACTAGGTGTAGGTGATTTTGGTGTACTTGGGCACTTTATTCCCTAAAAAAAGAGCTGAACTTTAAGGTGAACTTGAAAAAAGTTTGCTAGTCACTGTTTGCAAATCCTTTATTTGATTGTAGAAAGGGTTACGTGAAGAAACTCAGTTAGCAAGAATGTTTATTTAATGACTGAATAGTGAATCATTCGTTTAATCTAAAATACCTGTCAAATTGGACTGAAATAAACATCCTGCTAATAAAATAATAAAACTTAAGCAAACCTTACGCTTTTACGAGCTATAATACATGAACGTAAATGTTCGTCATGTGGGTTGCATCAATCTATGATTAATGTAATCGACGATTGCAAATCATATAAAAGACTGGTTCCAGCCTGCTTTAATCGTTAATTACTTGACTCCATGTGTTTGTGCAACCCGTCATTGATATGTCATTGCATTCCATTTTAGGGTTTGTGTATTGAGTTGGCGAGGGACAACTTCCTTATGTTAAGTCCCACGTACTTGTACATTAGTTAGTGGTTCATGATCAAACATAAATTGCTAGTTTATATCCTAGTCTTACCAGTTTTATTGCAACATTACGCGCTTAATTCGTTTGCGTGCGCAGAAAAAAATAGCGAATTATTTTCATGTTTTTTTAAGTGAATACAAAATAAAAAAGGATTTTATTTCACTGACACGAATGAATTCGACATATAGGAAGTTGACCTCACCAACTTTTTTTTTCTCTGCATCTAAAACAAAACTAGTTTAACGAGCACTATACACCATCTACATGTATGGCGCCAGAATCAGTACCAATAATTAAGTGCAATAGGTTGTTCATGTACGTTGAAATTGTCAAACTACAGTGGAACCTCGATTTACGAACTTAATCCGGTCCTTGACCCTGTTCGTAAATGGAAAAGTTTGTAATTCGAATCAATGTAATCAATGTAAATCCAAATAATGCGTTCCTTGTAAAAATTTTATATTTTTTTTAAAAAGGTATGGTTTTTATATGCGGAAACAATGCAGTCTTATGTGTTGAATTTTATATATACATACCATCCATCGTTTAACCTGTATAATTTACTGTCAATTTATACAGTACAGGTTGTTATAGCGTTGAGTGAAGCCTTATTATTAAGTGCAAATTAAACGACGTCATTTATGAACGGTCCCTAAGGACACGAGTCGTCCTTTAGACCTTTGGCGTTCGTAATTAATGGTTTTATAATGCCTATTTTTATAGCCATGTTAATTAAATGGCTCATTCGTCTTCTTAATCTTCTTATTAATCGTAATGACTTCGTACTTAGAAATACGATTCTCGATAAGTTCAAAGGTTATTTTTTGCGATGTTTAAAGCACGCTCACCATCTCCCTCGATTATTCCTGATAAACTCGTCATAAATGAATTCATTACTTTTGACTGAATTAATTTGTTGATTTTTTTTTTAAAAAAATGAGGGTGGTGAGTGGCGCCCTCTTGTGCCCTTATCTGGCGTAGGCCATCTTTTAGGATTAACAAATATGACAAAATGAGGGGATGCTATCGGGTAGTAAGGCTGCATAATCTCGTTTGGCAACAACTGACCACTCCACCCTATGACAGACAGACAGACTGGACATGGCGTCACTTAAAAAAAACACCTGAGTGGTACAGTGTCCTGCAGGGTCTGAATTTCACGAAAAGGTAGCGGTTCACCTCGCTCCCTCCCTTTCTTTGCATTAAAAAAAAAAAAATACCCAATTAATTGTTATACTAGAACATCACCCCCACCCTTGTTATTGTCCTTGGCCGTTTAATTGTCACATTTTGAAAATCGAGGGTTAACAAGATGCATGATTTCGCCAGGATTTATGGCTACTGTCTGACTGTCTGTCTGCTCTGGGGGAAATTGTTTTTGTCAACGTTGTTGATTCCGAACAACCCTGAAGGGGGCGCTTTCAGTGTGAACTCGCGAATTGGCACCTCCACTTGAGAGGCTAGTAGTGGCTCTAGCCGGAAACGCTGATTTCGGCGGATGTGAATATGCGCACGCGCGAGGGAGCAACAGAGGAACGTGATGCAAGATCTAATAGTAGTTTACAATATTAAGGAAAAACTGAGTTTTAGTCAGTTTTAATTATGTGATTTCTGGATAATCAGCATTGTGAAATTCAGTGATTCTATAGTTATTTTACCTTTTATATCAAACAATACGTTTTTGATTATCTATCTTTAGTGCCTCCTCATGTGTGATAACTGTAGTTTATAATAACAAAGTTGAACTAGTATATATTTATTTCTTCAAATTTAGCTATTACTATTTTCACGACGGCGGAAATTGCCGCGGCTTGTTCTTCAAATATGAAACTAATATGAAAGTTATTTGCCAAAGTCCCATTAAACCCCACGAGAGAATTAAATGGTTAAATAGTTGCTACAAAATGAAAAGGTGAATTGCTGCTGGTTTTTGCCTTTTTCTACGAGCTATTAATACGTGTAAAAACTGCGGTTGAGTTTGTTTTCCTGCCGAAGTAAAGTAGGAAAAAAAGAAGCGAAAAACGCCCATAGGGAAATATTACGTGATGTTATTTTATTAACTCTGTAAACGAATTTAGGAAGTTTCGTGCTGAGGTCAAGGTACTCTAACATCAACGAAAAAATTACATCAACTTTTCCCCTCTCTTATTTACTAAATTAAAACTTATCGACACGTGTGCTGCGTATTTCTATTGTGTTGTGGTGCTGCCAGCTGGAGAACTTCTCATGGGTTCTTTTAAGCCATATATAAACATTTCTAAAACTTATTCACCTAGAGCTAAGGATGTGTTGAACAAACTTGCTTAATTTTAATTGAGTAATGTTTCAAAGAAATGGTATATTGTAGTATACTAAATAATTGATTGCTCTTCTCACCTTGAGTAACAGGCACAGCTCATATGTATTGTTGAATTAATCATCTTAATAATTTTTAGCTTAAATTGTAATTTTTGATAAGTGGGACATGAATAGAAAAGGTATCGGAAAAATTGTGGCTATTTTCTCATGAAATATAACAATATAATGACATTTATTTCTACTTTTACTTGCATTAATCGTAAGAATGTTTGACTATTAAGCCATTTACACAATGATGATATAGTGAACTTCTCGTGGTTACTAATTGATTGCACTTTTGTTTTTTAGTTGGAGGTATGCAGCGCTCTAAACCGTCTCAAGTGAAAAAGGTCCTACCCCCAATTGTACCTGAAATGAACACTAATCGCAACTCCAATCCTAATTACACTGCCAATAACACGAACGGACGCAATAATTCTTCCTTGGACGACAACTATCCTCCGCCTCAGTCGCCCATGAGTCTCAATCACAATAACGGTCGAGGTAAGTCAAAACTATCGAATTATTATCATTAATTGCATTGAAATCAATTATCCTTTTGTGGCACCGTGTAGATTCGCATAGCGCACATGCTTGTCACGTAACGCCATCTGTGCGCATTATTTCGCAACTCGTTTTGACCCACTTAATTTTATTCCTACATAAACATTACAGACGTTTTTAATGCCATGACCTGCGATTATATATAGTTTAACTTCGATAATAATTAATTTTATCAATTTCAAATTTTTGGAAAAATACCCTAGTTTATCATTAAATTAGTTCAACCATTATTAATTTATCAAAACCATATTTATATAAATTAATTTTAAACTAATATGAAACGTTATAAATACGTTAATAACTTTTAAATAATTTACGTAAGGGAAAGTATTACGAATATTCTCTCTACTACAGAGTAGTTTTATAAATAAATTATATCCTCAAATGCCAAAGGCACTGCAGATGATTTTAATTTCAATTTTTCGTTCCTCCAAGTACTAATTTTTTTTTCAAAAATTGTGTTCTTTTTTTTTTTGTTGAAAATTCTTCATGAACATGTTTTTTCCTTTCGATATATGGCATTGTTTATTTTTAATTTGTCTACTGGTCCTATCTGTGCCTCCTCCATACTTTAATATTCATAAGGTATTTTTATTTACTCGAAGTCATTCGGGTCGTTGCTCTCCTTCGATTCGGGCTCGTTCTCTGCTGCCTCACTGCGGATTTCTGCAATATTTATTAATGACGTCATTAATCGATATCTCAGTTGTAACAAATACCACCCAGGCGAGAGCCTGCACTTTACTTCGTAAATAGAGAAGTAAGAACGAACGGAAACCGATAGGGGGCATCCAGAAAGTTGCAATGGCTTGTCCAACAGTGCTTTGGGAATCTTATTTTATCTCAAAATGGGTAGAATAATAACAACTAAAACTGATTAAAATGCCAGTGAGCCACCTATCATCCTCAACGGACGAATTTTTGGCACACTGCACTGACTTCGATGTGTGTTTGCATGATGCAGGAAACATGTTTGTGAGGTGAGTAGATTAATTTTGCGTTGAAATTGTTTGAGCACACGGATCGATGGGTGTCCTCTTGTTACACGACAATGTGCGATCCCATACTGCTAATGGGGCCACAGAAGCCAACAAGATGACACCCTTAGCAATTATCCATGTCACTTGCTCTTGATTGTTGTCGGTGCTGGATATCCAACATCTCATCACTATGTTCTTGTGGTGTATGTGTTCACATAATTTCAACTCAGAATTAATCTACTGGCGGCTCAATTTTATTTCATACAGTACATTTCACATAAATTCTTAACCAAATTGATCCACTGTCTAGTGACCCCCTATGAAAGATTTTTCACTACGAAATTTCCATCAATATTTGGACGGAAGTAAACTGCGTGTAACCGACAAATGTCAGCAGAAGCAACATTTTTACAAGATTGTTGGTGGGGTCAAAGGGAATTCAGTGGATTACGATTTGTCAATAGTGGATAACGGTCCTTTCATGAAGCATGATGGGTCAACGCAGCACACTTCTCTCTCTATTCGGCAACTTTTTTTTTATTAAACTTTTTTTTTTTTTTTGAAGAATCCTCTATTGAGGCATAAATATTGCGTGGAAAAACATCAGAAGTCCATTTCCTCTTTTTTAAGTATAAAATCCTGGTAGTCACGCATTTTGGATCTTTAGAATAAAACGGGAAATAACGTCACTTGCACTGTACTTTTTTTTCTCTCTTTACTAACGCTATCTCGTTTTATAATGTCAGTTTTTTATTTTTCATATTATGGCATTACGAGTCCATTATAAACTGTGAAAAAGGGCTTCTTGACGCTCTTGCCTATGGCTTTAACAGATTTGAGGGCAAAGTGGATCCGGGTAAAGGAATTTGGCGACACTAATAAGATACGTTGACGGAATAAAAATGTATCTCTCATGTGGAGTTGAGGATCCTATTTTAAAAAATTTTAGAAAAAAAACTTGGAAATATACAGTTGGACCCTAAACACAAGGGCTTGTATCGCGTTTTTGAGATTTGAATAAACGTTAGTTTTTTTTACTGTATTTATCAGACATTAGATAACAATACATTTACTTCTGATTGGTCAAGCAGCCGTTACCACTAATCGTCGACCCTCCATTAAAGCTCGTAGTTTAGCGCCCCCTACACTAGGCTCGTAAAACAGATGCTAGCAGTGATTGCCTCCCTATCAAGGGGCATAAAATGCAATCAAAGATTTGATTGCTGGTAATTCGCTGGGATTGATTAGGTCTACTGTTTTGCCGCTAATTGGGCTAATAAAGATACACTCAGGGGTCGATTAACCCATGTTGAATGTTTAAGAGCCTAACCGGCAAATACCCCACTCCTTGTTGAATTTCTGCTGAAAAGTCCGCACTTATGTTATAATTATTAAACCAAACCTTGAAATTTTTGAGGAACTCCTGCTGAAACACCCGTTTTAATTAAAAGCCAGAACAGAACAAAGAAAATTCGTTTTTAAACTTTAGAACATTTTCTAATTAAATTAAACAAATGCACGTGCACATATTTGCATGTGCGCCGCTGCACGTGCCACCATAACAACAATCTGAAAAGTACAGAACGTATGGCATACATAGAATTGAATTTAATCGACAACATTGGCTGGGATCTTAAATTTAACTTACTTTTCATTCTATACTTTAGCCAATATTTGGGAGCTTTAATCGACGATTAAGTTGCAATAGCTGGTTGTAACATATTATTGTTGCATACTTATAGCTTCGTCTCCAAGGGCTAAGATATTTCTTGGAATTTTGATGCATGCTATTTGAGCTGGGGTTTCGTGGAAATTTATTAACTAAATAAATAAGTCTAGCTTTATTTCTCAAAATTCTTTTCAAATCGAGTTCTGAGAATAAACTCTTATTTCTATTTTTATTTTTTTTATCTGGAAATCACTGACCGCGACGGTGTTTTCTAACCAATGATCCCCATTTTTCACCTTAATTGAAGTTCAGCATCAGTGCTTATGCAGCACAGCGTATATTATTTATAGTCTTAAAGTCTTTGTATTTTTATAAAATGTGATCGTTTTTAAATATTTTTTTTTCCAGATGTATGTGACAACAGCGTTTACATTACCGCAAATGGTAGCTGTCCATCGTCCTCGTCGCCGGTTCACGCTTTGTACTCCCCCTACCAATATTCGAGTCCATCGGTGAGTACTTTTTTTTCAAAATGTTTATCGTTTATTTTATTCAAAGTCAAGTCTCCCAAATGTCTCACATCATGCTGCAGCGTTCGTAGGATGTTACAAGCACTTGTAGGTTGGATTCCGGTTAATCGGCCCTATGTTTATCGGGATAGGTATTTATTTGTGGCAAACCTCGAAGAACGAAAACAAATCCCGTCTGTTTATGCAAAATTCCCATCCATGTTGGAAAAGCGGTTCATTTCGCTCAAAGCTATGTTTCTTCAAGTATGAAAATCCCCTCTCTTGTTTTTTAAAATTATTATAATGATGATAATATCTCGTAATTAATTCAAGACAATGTTTCGGTTTCACGTTCAGTTTCTGCTTATTACAGTATTAATATTTAATCATAAATTTGTACTGTAGGTTTATTTTTCCAGCGTAGGATGTGGATTTTTAGTTCATGTATATATACGACAAAAATAAAGTTGAAAAGTTGCTTTTGAACATAAAAATGGGAGAAAAATGCGTTCTGATCATCTTTAAGAAGATGTAATATCTTGACTTGCAATTTTCTTTCGATATTATCGCCATTTCTCATTATTTCGTCCCCCTCCTAACTTATCGAAATTTCAAATCAATGTCCTTTTTTATGAAATCCTCATTTTCTGATATCAAATCGCGTCTTGAATATACGTAACCATAAAATGATGAGTAGTAATTATTAGGTAGAATGTCTTCCGATTACCTGTTTTATATTTTCATTTATTTATATGTAGGAATATGGTTTTTCTCGCTTAGCCCGAATGCTTCTTAGGAATTTTCAATTTTCTTATCGTGACATTAAGCCTATAGCCAGGGCATATATTGACTGTAGCCACTCAAATAGAAATCTCAGTTGCCTATACTATAAATACTTGCTACTGAATCTTATACATCCTAGATAACGGTTGTTTTTTGTGATTCCCCACATCTATAGATACCATAGAAATGGACTCAATGCGGCTACAGGGTGTCCAGTGGCCTGGAAACCAATTTGCTATCTACAAATTGCTGACTTTTTCCCACTAAGGGCCATATAAACATGCACATGCATTAGATGTGGACTGCTGAAAGTCCTATATTTTCATAAAATAATCATACGAACGTTACTGAGGAAATTAAAAAAAATCCATCATCGTGGTAAAAATGCCCAAAGATTCGATGATAAGTGCAAAAAGCAGGAAATTTGAATTTCCAGAAATATCGGCGTATACAGTCGTTCAGATTATTCTACGTTACAGATTACTACCATGACATTTCCTAAACGATATCGCTTTTTCTATTGATTTCTTGCCGCTGCATGTATTGATTCGTGTTGTTAGAAACCAAACTGTTTTTCTGTGGTCCTTGAAAGTTGGAAAAAAAACTTCTTATTTATTTACTTTATCTTTGCACAACTGTAAAAGTCTAGTCGGATTCCATAAGCCCTTTTGGAAGAATGAATAAATTTTCTCCAAATGCGTCCATTGTTTGCTGAATTTATAATACTAAGCAGATATATCTATACAATCTGGAATAGCATTTATTTCTTGTGCGATACATTAAAATGGGACAGTCATGCAAATGAATCAATTTAAATGCAGGTTTTTTAGATGTCCTTGTCCTTAGTTCTCGCTAAAAAAGTGTTTTTCAAGTTTGGGAGATCATTTACTTAGTATGTCTATTAGGATAAAAGCATCGATATAAGTCCATGCATTCAAGATGTTGAGAAATTGTTACATTCCTTCGACCAACTTTACTAAAGGTTCTGATTTAACAAATGAATATACAGGGTGACCACAAAATAGAGGAACCTTTTTCATAAATTCGTAACTTTTTTAATTTTTAATCAAAATGTATCCAATTTTTCACAACTATAGTCAACAAACGTACGAACAAATATTCGTGATGACAAAGAATTCTGGTCTCTTGGGATGAACTTGATCAAACAGTTGACACTTTGAGTACAAATTGAAATACCTGTTTTGTTCGTACGTTTGTTGCCTATATTTATGCAAAATTAGATTTACTTTAATTAAAAAACAAAAAAGTTACAAATTTATGAAGTAGGTTCCCCCTTTTTGTGGCCACCCTGTATGTTCAACAATTATTTTCTCTCATGGAAAATTGCTTTTTCTTGCAGATGCTGTTCAAAAAAGCACTTTGAATTTTCAATTCAGCTTTTTTTAATTACTACTAATTAAGACGTGCATAGCTGATTTTCATTAGTTAATTTTTGAGATATTTTATCTTGTCCTAACATTTTTGCACAGTAGTTTGAAATGGCAACGGTGTAACAGCCTATTCCAAGTATATTTCCGAAAATCCCACGTTTATGAACTGCATTGTTCATGGCTCATCAAGCCTGTTAAAATGATCATTTTTAATTAACAATGCCCTCGAGCTCTGTTGCTTCAAGCTGTTTGTTATTTACGCTCAAATGACAACGTGATCTTTTAATATCGGATTTTTGAAGTTGTTTCGAGGGCCTGACGTAACAGATTAGTTTACGAGCTATAATCCAATCTAAATTATTATTATTATATTTTGGTAGCGTAAATGCCCATAGTGCAATGAGAGAGAACTTCGCTATCTCAACTGCCTATTTGAGATTGTCATCCCAATTCGATTAATTAGATCATAAATCGCCCGGAAGATACATCTTCCCACGTGCTTTTAATTCATGCTGGCTGCATTTTATGGACGACCATTAATGGCTATGGGCCCATTTAATTAACGCGACTTTGACAATAAAAACATAGCACTGGCTGCTTTGTGCTGGAAGAAGCTGTAGATAAGCCTTCATGCAGAGCACGCTTTTTAAATTGTTTCGCTAATTCCCAATTTTCAGAAATCTTGGTTTGTGATCGCTGCTCGATTTGCTTAAATGCACGATTAGGAATATGGAGCTTAAAACTAATTAAAAGCGGAAGTTTTAATTAGCCGTTACCGAAAATCATGAGCCGTGTTTCGCCTATTTTTGTTAAACTAATGCTGCTAAATTAACCGAGTTAATCTATCACGATCAAATGGAAAACCTGGTAAAGTCGTGAAAACTACTTCTGTTAAGTCGTGGAAATTCTTTACAAATTGTGACACGAAACATCTGAACCATAAATTGCATATTTGGAGCTAACCAAGAGGGATTCTGTTTGGTCATCATATCAAACTAAGTTACAATTTTTAAATTGTTATATCAGGATGCCCAGCAGCCTTGAAAATGGGGACTGTGTTCTTGAAAATCCTTGAAATATGCTTAAATGTTTTCCAACAAATTTACTGAATATCCTTCCCATACAAAAAATGACTATGAATTCTACAGAAGGGTTTAGAGGGGTCTATTAGATTACAGGGGTTTATTAGTTTAGAGGAGTTTATTAGTTTTAGTGTATTTCTGAAAGTTTAAAGCATCTTTAAAATTCTGCAGAAATTTAGTTGAAAGTTGTGCAGACTATTTTCTGGGAATAAAAATTGCCAGAATTGTATCAAGTTTCAGCAGGAAATGCTCTGGTCATTTTCTGCACATTATTTTTGTACTGGTTTTAAATTACCAAACTTTTCACATTTTAAAAAGCATTTTCGGTGTTTTTTATGGCTTTTGATAACTTCAATGACGTTACTGGTATTTTGTAATGGTGATACGTGCGATATTAATGGAGCCACATTTTTAAGCTCCTTGGCCTAAAAGCGCGGTCTATTTCTTTGATTAATAGTTTCATGAATATGTTAATTATGAATATATCTCGGAAACGGACGATTGATTTCTTCGCCACCACAACTTGTAAGGCATGTCTCGCACTTTCTCCACCACCACCTTCTCCTCCTCCTCCTTATTAAAGCCGGATTCTACACCATTTTCAACTTCTTTTTTGAAGGCACATTTAGCACGTGGAAGCATAATTTTTCACGAAGGAAAAATTAATTTTGCTGCATTGCTGCTGTTTGAGATACGCCGAACACGCGTTGCGGTTTTTAGCATCTCCTAATTCAGTACCTAACCACGAAATGACATAATACCCTCGCTAATCACCCACGTGTTTTATGGACGTTCCCCAAGTACCCCTACTAAATTACTACTACTAAGTTAGTACATTTTTTTTAAAAAAAATAATAATTGTTGATGTACTTTTTAATAGGTCATCTTAATATTTGTAAATGTGTCACAAATTTTTGATCGGTTAATTTTTGAGATTAGTTTTTAAAAACTTGTTTGCTGTACCTGTTTCCTTTTTGGGGTCTATTTGAGTACCCCCAATGTAACGTTCTTGGTTAGGGCGTTTTTAAAACATGAACCGTCATGGATAGTTAAAAATTGAGATTGAATGCCCCCAACAAGTTTTTAAAATGTTGTCCCTGCTATAATGGCGTTTTCTTGAAATGTCAGTCGTGTTTTAAAACTGCAATCTGCAGAAATCTGCGATGAATGTGCGGCAACACAAAAGCGAAATTTATTCTATTGTTTTAAACGCAGTTTCGAGATACGCTTTCCCTATATTATGAATTGCCTCGCGGGCCATTGTATCTTATGTAACACGGATCTTTTTAACGGCGATGCGCAATTATCACGTGTGTTCGCTCGCCTATTAAAACTTCATCAGCATTCATTTGTGCCAACAAACTCATTTATCCGCCATCTTTTTAAGGAGTTATAGAAACCCGAAATACCCACCAGGGAAACATGCTAATGGCATTTGAAATGAACGCAGGTCAGACCCCTCCATCTGACGACGATCCGAGGAAAGTTGAGATTGCCGAAAATATATACCTGTCCAATAAACTGATACTAGCGGAAAATCCATAGCAAGGATTACAAGTTTCGACAAGATGGCGGCGCCAAATGGTTTATGTGACATCCTTTGGCTCTTGATTCGAAATATATGGGTGTATATATGATGATTCCACTCGGTTTGGATCATGGGTAAATTGAATACGTGTAATTTGTGTATCACGTGATGCACGTGGACATAAGTAATGGCGGCCACTGGAGGCTTGCCACTGAGAATAGTCCTTTGAATGGCGACAACCTGTCACAGACGAATAAATGCGTAACAAGTAGCGCTCAATCTCACTTGTGGGTGTATTAGGAAGCGTGTGCACTTCTTTCTTAGCACGTAGAGCGTGTAATTTCTTATTCTCAGCACACTCTCTCTCCGTAAGACGCTAATAGGCCCACGTCGGCGCCGCATTCAAATGCCTCGGCTAATGCAAAATATTCGCCCAAGTTGAATTTCTTTATTAGTAAGGCTATTCTCGGAATTGAAGCGTGCAAATAACTCGTCAATTGAAGCCACCCACAAAAGTGTGTGCAAAACGTCTTCTCATACAAACCAACCTGTGAGAGGCGGTCGCCATGGCAACCAACCAGGTCACCTTGCACAGAGTTTGGATTAAAGATGGAAAACGGTGGAGGTTTTTTCCCAGTTTTTCCTGAGTTTTTTTTTGTTGAAAACTTTTACTAATACTTCAGGTTAGTTTTGTTTTTAATTATCACATGACACCTTTAAAATGTATTTTGTAATATCAGTTTTCAACTAATGTTACTTACAACGTAAGTATTTATGAAGTTTTGGACTATATGTGGTTATAGATTTATGATTATTACCTTAAGATTTAATGCATTGGCGGTTGTCTAATCTTAACTGGGTTGACGTCACTTCCGGATCTTGTAGCCCGGTGACTTCCATTAGCTTTGGGCTCTTTTTAAAGGGAAACTTGTGCTTTGAGAAATGGGTTTTGTCTTTTAGGTCTAGACAGTTTTAAGGCCGTTTGGCGCCATGTATTGTGATTAATTTACGGGTTCTTAATCGGTATGAGCCCTTAGGACGTGTTTGCATCACAAAGGGATCACTCCAGCTTTGAAATAGCCCCGATGAAAGTGTCCATAAAATAGTTCACCTTATGTTATGTTCACTGCAATAGGCCCATAAATACCATCGATGTCAAGTGTCGAAAACTCGAAAAATCAACTTTCAAAATTTGGGTTTGGTTGCTACACGGAAGTTAAGTTGTCTGAAAATCAAGACTGGACTTCGTTTCCAAATTCAATGTCGTCATCAAGAGGGGGGGAGGGCCTGTTGGAACATGGACACCATACAGACAGGAAGGAAGGAGGAGGGTAGCCATTATGGACGTCCACTATAATGGTGATATTTTTCAGTTTTGAATTTTTTGTTAAATTAAGTTTTAAAGGTCAGTGAAAGGGGAAAGGAATACCTGAAGAAATGTATCCCCAGTCCCGGCCAAACGTACTTGACTTTTTAAAACCTCGGGAAAGTCGGAAATTATGCCTAACTTTGCGTTAAACCACAATTTTATGCTGGAATTTTCCCTTCTAGGTATGCAAGTGAAATTTCGGTTAATCAGACAAATCTTTAAAATTGCCCTGGAATGTTCTGGATGGGCCAAAAAATGTTCCAAAAAAATTTCTGGACACCCATATACTTTTAGTATATACTATATACTTTTCAACAAAAATATAGGACGTATGTATACATATACATGAGGGGAGGGGGGATGTCTGGGCTAAAATAAACACCGATGTGGACATTTTTGAAGGAATTTCGGGGACGTCCTTTTTGAATGGCCCCTTAGCTTTGAGACAAAACATGAGTTTTTGGAAAATAAATTGTTCCCATTCCCAGAATCAAACCAAATTGAGTAGTTTCAGTAATGAAGCTCTGCTAAGGTTACTCTTTTGTAGAGAATATAGTGCTGTACTTGTATGTATTCCCAAGTCGACTGAGATCCGTATATAACAAAGACATAATAAAGA
This sequence comes from Julus scanicus, assembly GCA_034698625.1. Taxonomy (NCBI): domain Eukaryota; kingdom Metazoa; phylum Arthropoda; class Diplopoda; order Julida; family Julidae; genus Julus; species Julus scanicus. Next base: position 38,165 of record JAQGBW010000071.1, on the reverse strand, counting down.
GTGAGCATTATATGACTCCTACACGAGACTGTAATAACTTTTGTCTGTATCGCCTTTCTTTCATTTTAATTACGTAAAAAGTGTAAAAATTGCAATTTCAATCTTAAGAAGAAAAAAACAACACGTATTTATCTAGGTATTAAATTGCTTTCTGGCAGACGTTTCCAGCTGGAATAATTTCAGCTCGTATATCCGAAATAATTCACATCTGCAACTAGTTACATCGCACCATCATGACCTATTATGAATGCCGAATGAGTTACTTGCTTGTAACTGTTACTTTCGCTTACGTTTTTCTCGTATCTGCACTTAATATTGTTATTAATCCACTTCAGAGCATCTGTTGTAGTGTTTGTTCTTAGTCTTAATGCGCTTTTTTGAGAAATAAATATAATAATATGCCAAAAAAATCTTATTTTTTCTAACCGTGCGAGAGGCTTAATGGCATTTCGCCTTGAATAATAAATATTGGGTTGATCCTATGGGCATAGAATTCGTATATAAACGTGTTTCTTAGTTATGAGCAATGAGTCAAAATGCTTTTTTTTTCTAAAAGAATAATTTTGTGAAAACGCGTTATTAAAACATAATTAGAAAAGGTTATAATTTGGCGAATATACGATTTTCTTTTCTTTTCTGTATGTACAGTATAATTATGTTAATGTTGAAGTATACTTTAGTAGCGCTTACAAATTTAAAGGGGCTATTTCGAAAACCCCAAAACGTGAATTGCATTTATGTAATTTATATTATATATGCCTAGAGTTGTATGTATTTATTTATGGTATTTTTCTTAAGTCCCAAAAGACATTAATTTATTCAACGCTACAATTTATAAAATGATTGAGCATGGCCGAATAATTGCTAAATTTATATACACTTGAGTGCAAAAAAATCGACTCGCCTGCATGAATCAAGTAGAAATGTGTTTTTCTCAGCAACCAAACGTCCGATTTAAAATCGAAAAATGTTTTTTGTAGACAAATTATTCCTGTTTATAATAATTCGTCTAGTGTGAAAAGGATTTCTGCTGAATTTCTCTGGAGAATAGCCCGCAACTGGTGCGGCTACTTCGGGTAGAGTGGTCATTTTATCGAGAAACCATTAATTAGCACTATGTCTCGATATATGTGTTCAATAATCTCTGATAATCAAATTGCATTCAGAAACACTTACAGCCACAGGGGTACAACGATGCATATTGGCATAAACAACGCAAATTTGGGTTGCTTTTAAGTTCAACATTTTTTGCCTTAAGGATGCATCAGGAATTTTATGACAATTAGGCGAATTATAAACAGGAATAATTGTCTACAAAACTAATTTTTCCAATTTTAAATCGAACATTTGGTTGCTGAGGAAAGCACGTTTTTACGTGATTCATGCAGGTGAGTCGATTTTTTTGCACTAAAGTGTATACTATAGCGATTTTGCAGACTAAAATAGTGTATAATCCCAAGCATTAAGGCTGTTAGTTTAATTTATATATAGGTAGCATATATTCAACACAATCTCTGGACAAAAAATCGCACGTTATAAACTTTTGATAACTTTCAAGATTATTAAATAAGAAAACCCTAATTAAAAATACGAAGAAAGACACACAAAAAATGAAAAGTTTATCCTCATTTTTAGATTATCCAGACATTATGTTCGATGTTATACGCTCTATGTACAATGTTTATTTCCTCTGGGTATTCTATTGTCAGACAAATTATGTATGTTTGAAACTACCAGTAAATTTCTGTCTAGTACTTTTTCTAATTAATTTTTTTAGCAAAACAACTAAAAAAAATCTGCAAAAGGGTTTTACTTCTAAATCTTCATAAATCTCGGTTGCAAGCATTGGAAAAGGAAAATTTGATCATTTTTTATTGAATACCCATAATGTCTTTGCATTTGTACGTGTTTTCCATTTTCGTATTCTGTTTTCTTTTAATGGTTTTTTACTTCTGGACTTATTCGTCCACTATGTACTCCTTGAGAGTGTTGCTTGAATAAATAATAATAATAATAAATTCACATGATGGGACCAACATAATTCTATAGGTAATTACATGAACTACATGGTTTAATAATCGATCATTTACTCTTGGTCGCTTTTTTGTGTAAATGAAGGCGGCCATGTTGGAAATTGCAATTACGTGGCTTATATAATAGCGGGATATAAGGTTAACTACTACATTCGTATCATTTTCTGCTGATTTCTATTGACGAATGAATGACTTTTGTGGCTTGTTCTTCCTAATATGTATCCCAATATGAGTAGGTGGAATTGGCTTTTGGTATTATAACGATCAGATTTATCGATTATTTTGGAAAATCGATAGGTTATCTAAACGTGACCTTTGACTGTCACTTCTTGGGCGTTTGAGTAGACAATAATCCAATTAATCGAACGCTTTGATATAAAAAAGATATTTTATTCCACGTTAATGTATAAGTCATTGACTCGCGCAGTTGATGTCAAATATTGTGAATTTGAGTTGACATTTTCATTATTTTAATAACAGCAAATATTATATAGATAAGATGTAGGCTAAATTGGTAAGCACGCACAATGATTATGTATTATTTGTATGCTTAAATTGTATATTATGATCCAAAAACAATGTATTTTGGCAAGTATTCTTTATCGATTATTACAAAACATCTGTACTGTCTGTTGTAACGAAATATCGCTTTCATATAGTACACCTATACTCAAACTTTGAATAGGAAAAATGTATTTCATATGTCGTGTACAGTATTTATATATCTAAAGCCTTAAAAGGGAATTTCGGTACAATTATGTTCTTTGATATTTATCGATTTGGCTAAAACAGTTTTTCTAAATTAGAAAATCCGATATTTTAACAACTTATAAGAGGATTATTGTATATAGAGAAAAATTAAAGAAAGTTATTATCTTGTGCTCTTTATGTATGTCGGTTTATAATCCTCCATGACCACCAAAAACATTATTTTGAAAAGTAAATAAATTTAGTTTCTCATCCCTTATTTATGCCTCGAGGACAATTTATTATGGTTGGATGTTAATGTTGTCTGCATTCGGCCATTTCATTTATCGTATTTAGGCCTACTTTAGATTTCCCCCATTGCGTATAAATAACTGTTTATATACGTAGAACAACTCTTTTTACTTATGTCATACTTTATGGCACATGAATTCTTTTTGTTCCTGTAAACAAGGTTTGCGTATACTACACTGTGAGTCATATAAAAGTAGAACCCAATAAAGAAAATTCCAACTCCGTGAAAAATGCTTCGATTTAAATGCAATTTGGTACTTGCATATAGCAATGGTGTAGAAAGAAACATGAATTAAAAAATGTGCTGAAAATACTCTCTGGTGGCCTTTACCAAAGCCAAGAGTCTCACTAAAAGCAATCCAAGTTTTCTTAATTCGTATTTTCGAGTCTTCGATGTTATTAATTTTCGATTTGTAATCCTTTTCATGGAGAACTCCCCTCATTTTTGTAGTCCACTGGATTCTAGTCCAAACTGTTTGGTGGCCAGTGGTTTGGTTCGATGAACTGTGGCGTTTAGTACAAACTTGGTTAGTAGGCATGGCGAACATATGTAAAGCTCCATCGACAATGGAACCTATAACTGATCTTGACACATTTCTTGGAATTCAAGGGATTGAGCAGGACAAACGAGGTGGTGGTGGTCAAATTACCCTCTTGGAGTGGTCACCTTATATCTCGTGAAAATTAGCCGTTTTGCAAGAAACAATTGGGCTTGACAGACAGCAATGACAGAGTGGCATGAAGACCAATTACTGGCCAAGAAACGTGCAAATAAATGGTCATCTTTGCCCAAATAGCCACTAATAACTGCCGTGCTAAAGACAGGATGAGTGAGGGAGAGAGGGACGAGATGAGTTAAACGTAAATAAAAGCACAAGAACGTGTTACTGCGGAATGTTTTGGTCAGTGCTGTCCACTACGATAACAATCAAGATGACTTAGGCCTACTGGATTTCACAGACTGAAAGGGACGTGAACGGATCTGCCTGGAAAAGTCAGAGAAATGGCTTATTGGATTGCTGCCTTCTCTCTGTATGAGGCTATAATAATTACAGAGCTTTAGCGTTACTTTAGTTTCGGACAACCACGCTGACCACTCACTGCTTTTAGTCATTAATGATGTGCCATCATCGAGGAATATGATATAGGACGATAAGCAGCACAGAACATGTGTTATCACCATCCAGCCACCAATGGCGTCATCACCTTCTGCATTTTAAACCATTTCAAAATTACTTTTGGAGTCAGCAATTAGCATAATTTTTAAGGTGTATCAATGATCTACTAATTAAGAGGTTTATACATTGGCAAATTAAGCTCCTTTTACCTTTAATTCGTTGTTTTCGTTAGAATTAAATCTCGACGTCGCCTTTATAAATCTTTTATCAGATTAAAGAGGAAGGTTGATCAGAATTTCTCTCGACGTTGCATCGGATGTTCACTGGAGATGAAATGGAGTTTATCCACTCGGATAAATTGACCTCGATCCTTATGCATGACCAGTGGCCGAAATTAAATGGAGTTGATCGAATCCACACTCGCTTCGCTTAATTTCAAGTGTGCGTTTTAAAGGGACGAAAGGGATGGAGGAAGTTTTACACATACACACTCGTATTTATATAGAGACTTTGAAAAAAACCTATTGGATTCCAGTTAATTTTGGCACGCAGTGGATTAGTTTGCTTTGGCTTAATTAGTTTAAATTGCTTTCTATGCATCCATCCTTCCATGCAGTGTTTCATTTCCTGTTTTCATTATTAGTCGCAGGGTGGCGCGACGGTTTGGAATTCCATTTGCAGCAAATGATAACAAATGTTAGAAACTTTGGATGTTGTTATAACAGCCAAGTATACTGTATTTAATAATAAATTACTATATGTGAACAATTTATTTTAACATCAACAAGTGAAGAGAGGCTAAACTGAACTGAATTCCAATTTTTTATCAGTATGGTCCCTTAGTATGTCCGGTTTATATTTTTGATACATATCATCCAATCGATATAAAATGGATGAATGGCAATATTTGAACTTTTTACTCGAATTCCCCCATACCCCTTCCCTCATTAAAGAATGTACATTTTTCATTATGCTAAAAGCAAAATGGAGAGAGACGAAGGTTCCAATTTCGAGAAATGGATGTGACCCATTCTAAAAGTGGTTCTAAGCACCTCCCCGAGCGCCTTTTTTGCGACTCCTGATGGCATTTTAACCCGATTTGCGTGCATTTTTCAGCCGCTTTTTGACATGGAGTGGATGGCTGAAACAAACAGCCTAAAAAAGCTAAAATTGAAGCTGAAAAAAGAAATGTGGCGTAGAGTAGCACTTAGGTTTCCTGCTCCAACCTGTTATTTTCTTTCAGTTTGACTTTTTTTCGGTTTCAAAGCTCGGATCTAGTTTCTTGTTCTTTCTTTGCCTTTCTTTCTCTTCGTACTATTTCATTAGTAGTGCATTTCTGCAGCTTTTCCTCCTCTCTGGTACACAAACTTGATGCGATCCAACAAACATATCCATCCAGCAGCAGCAGCAGCGAACAACCAACCAGCTTTCAAGTTTCGTCCTCGTAGCTCATATATATAGCGACGGGCGAGTCTTTTCACTCTCTCACTACGAAAACTACAGTCTCACCGAGCTATACTTCTCTCCCCGTTTTCTTAAATTTATACCAAAAAACGGAGTTTTCTTTTCTTCTTCTTTCTACTTTGCCGAATTCAAAATTCAGTTTTTAACATTGGGAATTTTTCGTGGTTCGATCGCAATCTCCTTGCCCTCGTGACGTCATTTAAACACCCACCCTGGGTGCGTTCACCCCTGCAGTCGTTTATTGGAAAATCGACTGTATTGACTTATTGCCGTGCTTCTTTCTCCTCTTCATTTACTCGTGCTCTTGTTTATTGTCCGGGAAAAAAGTCTGTTTTTATCCAGAGATGGACTATGGCGGTGCTGCTTCGGACGAGTGTATCGACGTTAACCGTGGATTTAACAGCGGTTTAGTTATGGTTTAGGATTCAGTTCTAAAACAGAATGCAAAAATGATGGAGAACGTGGTGCGTGCTAATCTACGTTTAACTATTAAACGGTGCGGTTGAAACTGACTTGTTTCATCAACATTGACTCCTTTTTGGAATTGACTAACCTGCATGGGATGACCCCAGTCTAGGGTATGTTTCTTGGGTATATCCGTACTTGATTTCTTTTGGGTTGCACCGTACTCAAATTAGCCTAGTAGACGATTAATTACCACTATATTTAATCAGGAGTGTCAGCTACATCAGTCATTTGAACTATTTATCAGGTTAATTAACATCGGGTTTATAGCCTGATTTGATTAATATTAATGTGTGGGCTGGATCGGGTATGTCAATATAAAATAGCTGATTAACACAGGATGTTAAAACATGTTTTTAATTGCGGATTAAATTCGAGTTGATCGAGAGTTTGAAATTCGTGTTTTCCATAAAAAAAATTATTTATAAAAAGCCAAAAATGTTTTTTTTTTTTTTTTTTTTCAAATTCGATAAAAAAATCGTTCAGACTTTGTGGAAAACAATTGTATTAATTAATCGGGGGAGGGTACTTAAAATTTAAGGGAGGAGCGTTGAAATCGTTGAAATGTGCTTGAATTTTTTAAAACTAATTTGTTGGACACCCTGTAATACTTATAAATCCACGTTTTCTTACATAAAACGCCATGTAATGTCATACGTGTTTTCAGACATATATATGGGAAATAGTATGGTTTGTTGTCCTACATATATAATGTATTTTCTACCCGGGACTTTACATTGATTAGATTTGAAACTTATTTGGATGTTTATACTCATTCGCTATAAAGTACATGTAGGTACTAATGCCTATTCATGTTTACGAATGTTTCGATTTATTGTTGGAGAGACTTTCCAAACGAACCCTTCACGTTTCTCATTATTAATGTTTCTTTCGTTGTTTCCTTTTTCATTACAGCAACACCTTGCTCAAGTGTTGATCAATTCACGAACTCCCGTTGGAGTCAATGTAATTTCCGCCTTCAGTCAACCTAATTCGCCCCATCCGAGCGAGGAAGGCTCTGTGGTATACACGCCATCAGGTAAGTCATCATCCTACATTTCACCAAACTCAGGTTAAGCTAATCGAAGATTAAACCTGCACACGTCATTGTCCACTGCTGCATGTGTGACAGGCGATGTTCATATATGTAATTAATTCTCCAGCATTTTTAAGAAAATAAAAATAACGACTATTTTCGTACCCTAGAATAACCCTATATGCAAATGTATATATAGTGTCGTTGACAGATTTATGTTTTCTAGCACACACAAAAAAAACAACCTAGGGATTCTTATTAATTTTGAGTGGCAGCCTTTTAAAAGTTCCTCGGGTATAATAAAATCCCCAACGTTATTTATTTGACAAATAGACGGGAGGGTCGTTACATATACATTAATTCGACTTTATATAGCGTTGAATTCCAAGAAAACACCGCTCGCTATATTTCTGTATAAAAATTGAAATTCCTGAAATAACGTAAAGTGGGCTTATTTTTTAGAAAAATGGTATATTAAAAAACAGTTGCTTCTCGGATTTTCTCTAATTAAATAGGTTTTTTTTAAGTATGCTTGATGCCAAAGCTGCTCCTATAACAAGTTTCTGCGGTCTGTAATCATGTGGAAACTTAAATTATACGTTTCTAATTTATTGGATGCATTTGCCTTTATGTTCATTGACTGCAGAATCTTGTTATATAATTATTGTAACATGAAGAATAGAGAGTATCTAATTATAAGATGTAATTTTAAAATTGACTATGCATTTCATATGTAATGGTTGTCTGTGTTGTTTTTAGTAAGTTAAAAGTGACGTTGAATTTGTTTACAGTGCATGAACCTTTTTTTTAGGGGGAACAAATTTACAACCAAAATAACACAGTTCATACTTAAAAAAAACACTACAGCGTAATTTATGTACTTTAATTTACCAGTTAGTCGTTATGCTTTATTATATATCAATACGTGGCTCACCATTCATGACTGTACATTTGTACACTTGTATGATAACTCTAAAGCCTCCAATGTGGAATGATTTAGGTGTTTATGGACGACCCCTCCGCCCACTGTATCGCTTTGGAAATGCTGATAAAAGTTATATACGACTGAACATTCACTAAAAATAAATAAAAGTATAATAAATCGTTTTTAATTTAAGCAGATAAACGTTTTGAGAAAAGCGTTGGGATATGTTTATTAATAGTTATTTTTTTTTTTTTTTTTTTTTTTTTTTTTCCATTTTTCTCACTCTTGGTTTTTATTTCTTTATTTCAATGTTGCATTTGGAGTTTTCTATTCGCCTAAAAAAAAGACGTAATAACCGTTTGGGGAGTTCATACTTAGAGGGATTTTCGACGTGTAAAGCGATATCCCAACGTTTTTCTTCTTGATCCTCTCGCATGCAGTTTTTTTTCCTACTTTTTTTTTCTTCTTGGAAAGTGTATTTTGCTATATAAGATCCGTTTTGCAATTTAGTTTATTTGAAAATGCTTATGAAAAGCATCCCTCCTGTTTGGCTTACAACCGACAAATGTGTCGAGCGACAGATTAGCTTCTCTTTTAGATTACATCGCCATTTTATAGCTAGATCTACGTCCATGTTTATGGAGCTGGACTTTGCAACATGGCTGAAAAATTGCTTCTCAAGTGCCATTGCTTAAAAGTGTTTTGCTGGGGAGAAAATGCCATAGATTTAAAGTGCTTCGAAGATATAAGGAAAACGAGGTTTTCTTTTCATGATTGGGATCTGTTATGGATGTTCTCGTTTACTGAAACCAGCTTTAATCCCCGAATAAAATTATTATAGTCTTGCATTTCGACTATTGAAAACTAGTGTAATTATGGTGAAAAGTTTACATGATCCGATGAAAACTGGTGCTCTTACACCCCCTAGTAGCGTATATATGTCGTTAGTTTGGCATTTCCAATATGGCGTCACAGTGTGCACGTGCTGTTCTTAATCTCGTGTTTTTAGGAATTCCATTGTTCTTTGTTTGGAATTATAAAAAATAGGAATTCCGTTCAGTTCAGTTTCACTTCACTTCTTGGTGTTAAAATAAATCGTTTACATATAACTTATTGTTGAATACAGTTTGTTTGAAAGTTATAACAACATCCAAAACTCCATCTTGGAACTACAGTGCTGAAACAAATGGCTTAATTGTAACATATTAGGGTGCAACCATTTTGGTAATGTTATGGTCTAGACAGGGGTACTTATACCGGAATTAAAATAATATACTTACTATCTTGATTTCTGTAAATTTATTCAACAAAATACAAATGGCGTAAGGTTTTTTCGTTGTTCGGATTTTGATAGTATGTGTATTTAGTAAAATCTTGTTGATAAAATGTGAAAGTGAACACGTTTTTTGGTATAAAAACGAACTGCTTTTATCTTTCTGAAAAGATTCTAGTTGCAAAACAATCGATAGACGAAAACAAACATAAAAGCAAATTTTATCAAGATTTATTTATTTCTAGTTTCGATATCTTCAACTCAAAGCAAGCTTTTGCAGAAATCAGAACTATCGAGAGGAAAAACTTTTACCGATATCTCGTCTGCAGTTCGAATGACTGTCTCTGATAATATAATTTCGATGCGGGTCTTTTTTTCTTCAAAAATGTGGGGGCTTTGTGCGGAGGAAGTCATGTCTGTAAAGTGTAGGTTGGCCAGTTATTGCAAAAAGAGGGTCCAATTTCCCCCTATCCAGGGTGGCCCTATGAGATCTCGTCCGCTCCAGCACCACAATTTCACGATCGAGTGAGTTTTCATCGGAAATATAAAAATTGTACGATGATTTTTTTTTTTTTTGGATTAGGTTATTTGCTGGACAAGTATCCTCCGTCGTATCAGCAGCAGACCTCGCTGGAGGACCAGGGCATCGATGTGCAGAGCCCCGGTCGAGACAGCCCCAGCAGTTCAGGCAGCAGCTCAGGGAGTGGCTGCCGACACAGCATCACAAGCTTAGACAGCGGTCGGGCTTCGTCCTCGGCTTACGATGGCAGGGTAAGTAACACTAACCTAACTTCTCTTTGAAAACTTTAAAAAACCACCGTCTTTTTATTGGAAATCGGTTTACACAAATCATTATATAAGATGGGGCAAGTACGGGATGTACTTGTGTATACAACTTACAAGACATCCTGCAGGAGGATATCTTGTTGTAAATTATACACAAGAACATCCTGGACAGAAAGACTTTTTGTGTACAGTCTTGTAAAATAAATACCATGGAGTTTACAAAAAAGGATCAGTACAATGGATTTCTGAAAATGTACTATACTTTTATTCTTCCACCTTGTCTTCATTGTCCCATTCAAGATAATCGACCATTGGAGGACTTGTGTAGCTTTTTATAATTTTATATTTCAAATTCTGGGATGTTGGCTTGCTGGATGATTAAGGATGTCTGTTGATAAATTACGTTGTATGCATTGTCACGGTAATCATCAGTTAACGAAATTGTGCGAATATGCATCGAGGCATCTAGGGTATGGTCCACTACACATCCAGGACGCGTTCTGTTTGCACCTTATCAGTTCTGTTTCCTGCTATACTGTACGATTTAATGGTCAAATAAATAGAAGGGGGTGCTCGTTGGGCCAATCAAAAAGCTCTTGAAACGAATGAGAAATTTCCACAAAATTGAAATTTAATTTTAAGTTATTGGTATTAAACGATGCCCGACACCATCTCCAGTTAGGTCCTTTGCAGATAAAGCAACATACAAACATTATTGGATCTTTATGGAATTGCATTTAGACCAATACTATTGTTTAATGTCTGCATACATTCGGATATCATTAATTTTGTACTCCCTCTTGCAACGATTCACTATTATTTCCGATAAAAAAAACTCCACCAAATAATTAATAACAGTTATAAAACTGCGGCAATCGCAATATGGGATTTGTTAAATCTAATAATCGCTTTTTGATGTCTGGCTCTGTATTATTTGCTTTCTTTTACTTCGATATACGGTATATGCCATTGTTTTCTCATTTTCTTTAGTTGTTTTATTTATGTTGCCCAACGATTGAAATTGCCATCTGCTACTTTGGCTTTGCCAAACAGATCGATATTGCATGTTGCTCGAATAAAAGCATAGGAAAAGATCTGGAAACGAGTCTCTTAAACCACGCAGGGTTTTTCCACCCTGCTGACCTTTTCGTTTATTACTTGACCTGTCCTAGTCTTCGACATTAGTCAGTCCTATTTCTTGTTGCAACCTATACGATTTTCTCGAATAATTTTGTTGGGGGTCGCTATCTGTACTTGGCAACTTTTAATAGATATTGGCTGGCAAGCTTAAATAACGGATTTATTGTCTTTAGATCTTCTGTTTGGCCACTTACTAGCCTTCGCTGTTTTTTTATTTCAATCACCCACAAAGAGCATTTTTATTGACCAATGGTCACTCGATGACCAAGTGGAGGCTGGTCAACGAGTTTCAACGCTTTCACTTTAGATTAAATTAGAGCAGCTCCTGTGTTTCCTCTTATACTGGCACTGCTGGACATATTACTTCTTTGGAAATGGCAACTTAAGAGAATTGACGAATGGCAATAAAATTGAATACAAACTGTTTGTTCCCTGACTTTCCCAAGTTACCTGCTCTTGCCTTTAGGACGAATTGTCACTAAAAAGTAAAATGAATTTCAATGAGCAGACATAAAAAAATGATATATTTCAACGTGGAGGACTGTTTCATGCGCTTCCGAAATATTTTAAAAATGACTAGTGGTACTCAAACGAACTTTTCACGGGCAGTTAAGCTATTTGCATTTGGTGCGCATGCGCATTAGATTCAAGCAACTCTGCGAAGGTCCAAAAGTTGAGTGTCTGGTGTGACATGTGAACAAATGTCCTTGTTTTCATCTATCCTTTTAAAACGTATTGTGAAGTGACAATGTTAATTGCATTTTGTGTGCCGTGCATTGACAAATGGTTGGGAAACAATCGTATAGACAGTACAAACATTTTTCTTACTTTTTGCTTGGTTGAATAAGAAAAACTGCAAATATTGAAATTTTTCACCCCCTTTTATTTGGCAGAGTACTTGTACATTTATGTAGTCCATAAATCAAATAAGTACAAACATATTACCAATTTATGACAGCTGTTATTTCTAAGCAGCTAACTTTTTTTTTCGTTTTTTTCCTTTTTTAAAAACACAATAGCTATGCATACATTATTAAACTGTATATTACTTATGTTAAAACAAACGTTTTGAATGCATATTGCACCTGCTTTCAGATTCACGTCTATGAATATATATATAAAAAAAAAAAAAAAAAAAAAAAAAACGTAACAACTTATAAATTTTGCTTCAAACACTAACTTTAAGCTAAATGTATTTTTAAATAAGCAATTGTGGAAACAATTTATTCTGTAGGCAAAATTTTCCTTTATGTACAAGTTTATTATAAACAACGACCGTTAAAAGAATCTAGTTAACTTTGTTAAACAAGTTTTAACTATAATGAAATAATTTCATTAGTTGAGATTATATTATCTTTCTTAAGTTTTACAATTACGTATTTGTTTTATAATTTTTGTACTTTGGGAATGATGAAGTTTATACATTAAACTGATTTTGCAGTGAGAACAATCCCTAGAGCTTTTAACTCCCATTTTTTTATATTATTTTCTCATTTTCTATGTACTTAGCCGTGATTCGGTCTTTAAATTTCCTTCGAGTATTTTAATAATGCAAACTGCCTAAACGCTTAGACTCCCCTTAAACTGCGTTGCCCCTCGAACCGTTTTTTTTTAAAGTGAGGTAACAGCCCTTCCTCAATTTCCCCACCACGCTTTTCGATGCGACGTAACTCGTTTTTACGCCCTTTTTATTGCCAATTTAGCGTAATGGCGATTAATGAAGACCAAATTTGAAATAAATCGATTCATTCGCAGAGGGAAAACTGCCGCTTTTCTATACTAAATTATGCACGGTCTAGATGTTGATACAGATATTTTCTTATCGAGCTATAGTTTTAAGCTTCGAAAACTATAGGAAGTTATAGGTACTACTTAAATACTAGATTGGCAATTTCTGATAATTCTTCTATGATTTTTTTTTAAAGTTGAAAGGTAGTGATTGTATTTCTTCACCTTGCTGTATAGCGTACTTTCTGAAAAAAACGATAAAAAACAGATTAATCGAGTGGGATTCAACGCTATTTCCAAGTTCCATTAATTTATATTTGGAATCTTCGCATACTATGAGAAATTAAAAAAATCGATACTATAGCACAATTGTATACAAATTATTTTTCTCATTGTTTGTTTTTCATACAAAATCATACTCTAAAGATAATAATTTTAGCAAATTTATCCATTTGGCTTTTATGTTTACCTTGGCATCCCTTTAAAAGTTCACATTGAAGCGTTGCTACAACAACCTCATGTGTGGCCATGACAATATGAGAGGCACTGGATAAGTTTATTTATTTTGTCCAATAGATTTCTCTGTTTTCTTTCCCCCTAAAATTATCTCCAAATTGTCACTTGAAATGAGCGTAAACAAGACCCTCAGTTACGCTTTTTGTCTTTTATTTAGTTATAATCGTAGATAGGAGCCGAGTGTATAATGTCGCCATCTGCCTTCTCCCATTTATCCCTATGTCCTTATACGTTGGTATCACTTTCTGTTTTAAGTTATTTGCGTAATCTTATTTGCCATGAGCTTAGCCCATTGCTAGGGTGCAATTTACGAGAATGCCGAGTGCTTTTCGAGTACTTTTTTACGAGAGTCTAAGTGGACATCTGTTTCCCTGGATCCCCACGTCTACTTTCACTGCAAATAGGACGCGGATTAAACCACTGTGTGGTCAAATATAGTCTCGTGACTCTATTTGGACTCTTCAGATTGCATGGCTAGCTATCCATTAGCAGCTCTATGCTAATGATTTGGGACTCATTGTCGGCAAGAAAAAAGTCAGATTTTGTCCATCGTGAATGATTTGTTGTAGATAATGTCAAAATTTGGAGATATTCAGTCAAGGCTTTTTATAAGTATTTTTAATATTCCAACATGGTATGTTATCTTTAGGTTATTATCAACATATCTGCCCTGTATTACAAATGATTGATGGTGTGTTTCCAATTTTGTTACACATAAGTTGGAAATAGTTTCGAAAATTGTTTATTTGAGATTACATCCCAATTTATTTTCTGTGGGATTCGTTAATTAATATTTACAATACGTTAAATTGTGTAATAATATAATTATTTCTATTTGTGTATACTTAATGTATCTAATGTTGTATCGGGATTAGTTAACTATCCATTAAAACAAATTAACATATGAAATCTACTAAAACAAGATATAAGATGTTAAAGTTTTGCAATTTCGCCCATGCAAAGGGGCTCTTTATGAACAAACACTTTTTTAACACGTTTTTTATGATTGTTTTCTTGCAGTCGGGTCACACATACCTGGCTGGACCCAATCAGCATCGACTGTCCGGCCATAGTTACGAGTCAAGCACTTCATTGCGTCAGAGCTATCACAGCTCGAGTTCCAGTTTGGGAAGTATGGACCGACTGGACGACGGAGGAGGGACCTACAGTTCCGCCCAAATTAATGTCTGGAAATTGCTTACCGACGGAGTGCCCGTAAGTCAACTTTCCCACTTTTTTTTACGCGTTGTCTCCTATACGAGCATTTTGGTAAACTAACAAACGTCCAGATTGGAGGTGTCGATGTAATAGCCTTAATGTCATTAGGATGCTTCGTGTTGTATCCATGTGAGTATTTGAAGTGCCCTCATCTGTGCCCTCACAACCAATGAGGCTCGTCTAGTAAATAATGAGACCGATATGGGCAAAATACAGTTATATGTTGTAGCAAACAAAGCTGTGGCTTTAAAGGAACTTTTTAGAAAAATTTAACGACATTACTTCCATGTTTCAACATCTAAATGCTTATTGGTGGGCCTGTAGATAAATTCAATGGATGTATTGTCGCTTATTTAAAAAAAAAAAAACATTTTGCCAATCTTTGTCCGCAATCTTCTACGGCATCTCTTACACATCTCATGGATTTTTTGTGGACTTTCACAAATTACTTGTCGTCTGCAGCTTCTTCTCATCATTCTCCTTGTTACTTTTTATGATAAATTTGCTTTCAACGAGCGACGTGTTTTTATATCTGCATGATGTGTACTTAAGTCGTGTCTATAAATTGAAGCGCCTCCACCATCGATAAACATAAACACGGGATAGGAGAGAAAATTCCGCGATAACCGAACGCTGCTTCGACATATTTTTTGGCATTTCAAGGTTTACTGTTATATTTTACCTTACTACGACGATTGAAAGTATTGGAAAAATGTAAATTTTATACCTGCTTATCTATATTTAACTAACACCCATGCCTTTAATGTCGTGCACAGACTGTCTGTCTTGCACTACTATACTCTTTCTTTATTAAGTAACGCACAATATCTATAATAGAAAAATATCGAAAAACACCTGTTTTCAGACAAATGCATTTGCAAAAGTTTCTCTCTAGCGTCACTGTTTTTTTTTTTTTTTTTTTTTTTTTTTTTTTTTTTTTTTTTTTTTTTTAAATAAAAAAATAATAATAAACTTCTTTCGTAAACAACTGCATATATGATAAAAATGAAGAAGTTTTGAATTTGTTTTAAAGTAAATTAAGCTTTTTACTAATGGTTAAAAGCGAAGAAAAGAGGCTTTGTTTTGCCTCTGTAAGCAGGCAATCAGTGCGAACATCTATGCTATGCTAGATTGCCGATATTTAGGCTTTTGGTGGGAAATATCCAGATGCTAAAGTTATCTTTTAAATTTCGTGAATTTGATGAAGGCTTTTATAAACTTTTGACTTTCGTACGTAATATGTTGAAAATCCAATCTGCTAGCCTCGAAAACTAAATCAACCAAATTTCCTTCTTCGTGTGCAATTTTTTTTATATATAAAATTTGATTTACGTCTTACGGACTTAACCCGGATTTTCGATTGATTAACTTTGCTGAATCATCAGTCAGTATTTGCTTTGGGGGAAAAAATGATAAAAAATGTGGACATTCTTCTTCTTTTCGTTTTTTTTTACCTACCATTCATGGTTGTAATACTTGCATTGCCTTATCGTTATCAATCATTTTATATAAAACATTCTTTTTTATTTTTAAAAAAAATGTAGAAATTTAACGAGATTTGTATTATGTACATGTTCGCTATTATATATACTTGAATTTTTAACACTTCGGAAAAGTTCCGAATTATGCTTTAAATTTGTGTTTAACACCAATCAAGATCGTAATTGCCAATCGAGACTAATCGAGGTTGTAAATTTAAAGAATGATCCTTGGAATCCTTAAAATATGCTTGAATATTTTTCAGCAAGTTTACTATAGACACCCTGGTTGTTAGTTTTAAATAACAGCAGCAAGTATAGTAGGATTCTGTTTAAAGTGAAATGTAGGTTCTCTCCAGATATGTTCTTTGGTAAAAACTTGATCAACTTAACGTCACGTGGTTTTCATCTTAATAAGTGCATTATTTACATCTAAAAGCCTCGAATTTCATGTTTTCGAGCTTTTACTTTCATTGACACCTTAGCGATTCTTTAGTATGAATTTGCGAGCTTGTAGCCCTATCAAAAGCGACTGTTTGAGTATATTTAATATGGAAATTTGATAGCGATGTGCGCGTCATCCGAAACTCAATAACGATTTTCTGGTCCGTAAGCGTAGCCTATGTATATATAAGGAGACTTTTCGTCTTAAGCCGGTTGGGATCTTATTGATTTCTCAGTTTCATTACAATGATATAAGGGAGGGATGAAAGTGCATTTCTTTTCTAATTGTCGACTAGAAAATCCGGGTCAATGTAAAAAGGCTCACATTGCATTAGGCGTTATCAGACTGGGCCAGACATTAACGATAGCATTATGTGAGTGGTTTAAAGGGGAGACACCCACAGGGTCATGCTATGACCTCCTTACGAGTGGGCGGAACATTCTGCATTTTATCGGATTTGATTGTCAAATCTAAGTTTAACAAGGGTCTTAGACCGCATTTTTACCATGGAAAAAATAAATTTGGTTTTACCTAAAGAAAAACCCGCTTATGGTTGGTTATACATGACTTATTTTGTAGTATTCTTCTTCGTTATGTCCCTAGCTATTTTTCCAGAACCTGATTCTGTCATGGAAATCTAATTATTGTCTAAGTTAGTTTTCTTACAAAAAAAATCAATGCGCAGAAATTTTGTCTAGCTAAAAATCAATACACGCATAAGCAAGGATTTGTAAACATGCGAGAATATGTATACTCAGGTACGTAGTATAATATCATGTTTCCATCAATACTCGTGCATTTGTACATGCCTGAGGAAATGCACACCGGAAACATTTAATAAATAACGTATGAGAGATACTGTATGCATCATAAATGATATGCTGTATAGACCTATAACTTGAGACATGATTTTATCTGTTCTATCTTCTGAAGCCCATGATTACCGATAATGTACGTGCAAAAAGCCTACAACATTATCGCAAATACATTCTAAATCATGCATAAACGTCGTGTGAATAATAAAGATTTTCCTTTTATCGGAATATTCTAACAACTGTTAGTAGTGGCCAGTATCAGACTTGTGCAAATTGTACTTATGAGTAGGAGTACTGATTTCGATTGCAGTGGAATCTTGTTCTTTAGTATAAGTAGAGAACTTGTAATCAGTAGTCATATGATATAAGTAATCAAACTTGGTCAAATATGTACTCATGTGCAGAAGTACTGATTACGAGTACCAGTGGAATCATACTGATTACGGGTGCCAGTGGAATCATACTCATTACGAGTACCAGTGGAATCATACTGATTAAAAGTACCAGTGGAATCATACTGATTACGAGTACCAGTCGAATCGTACTCTGTAGTACGAGTTGTATCGTAATCAGACTACGGTAATTTGTACGCAATTTACTCATAATTTCAGATTATGTTAATACTCGGGTACATTTGTAATCACCCATTGAGAATATACATTTTGTAATAGGGGCATTGTACTTTTACGTTTTGAGTACATTTGCATTCAATTGCTTTTGTATGCTTTGTAATCAATTACTCTTTGTTCTCGGTACTCTTTTACTCGTTACTCAATTTCATTCAATACACTCAATAACTGCTCAACACTGGCCAGTACTGTGGAAAATTAGATAGGGAACATGTTAATGGATATGTTGATAAAACAGGTAGAAAAGATGAAAAATTGGACATAACTGGACTACAGTTCAGAGAAATCAAAGTAGCATGGCAACATGTATTTTTTGAACACTTACAGCGCCTCCTGTGAGCATGTGCTAAGAAAGTGATCAATACCGTAGCGTTCAGATTCACAGTTTGATTCAGCGATCAATGCCGATTCAAGTAAACACTTTAAAAATTGAAATCTCGGTCTAGCATCAAATAGAGTTGCACAAATTTACTTAAGGTCTTTCTTTGAAACAATATCAGAGAATCGTGAGGGACTTTAGTAACCCTAGGGAGTGAAACCGGAGTTCGGATTCTAACCGAATTAAGTATTAGTGAAATTCGCCTTTAGCCGTTCCTTTGTTATTAAATATTAACAGGTGTGTTCCTTTAGTTATTTAATCACGTTGTTCGTGTGGAACTTCTTTGTTGCAAAATTTAATATAAAGCGTGTTATGATGCGTCTCGAGTCATATTTCAAAATTAAGTGAAACTCGCGAGTTGTATATAATGTACTTTGTACTAGAAAGTGGTATTATTATAGAAATGGCGTGCAGGTGGTTTTGTAAATGGACATTCGGAACCCAGGTGGTAAAGCTTACCGCCTTACGTAAATTTATTACTGATATATTACCAACCCTGTAATTTACTCGTAAAAATGATTGTTGTGGAGAATATTTGGGGATAACGTAGACAATTGGGATGTCCATTCCTGCTTTGGCCAGTTGAAGGACTGTATCATTGCGCTCGAGTCAACAAATACTATTGTCGTTATTTCTGCTCGTTAACTTGGAAAGTAAAATCAATACGTGTTAAGGTCGCCGACCAAACATTTGGAAAATTTGCACAATGCTGTTACACTATTGGTTCGGGAAATATCATTGAGTTTGAATGTGGAACAAATAAGGACTTGAGCCAATTGGATTCTGCTACTGTTGTTCAATATATTGAGCTATAAGGAACAAAAATCGTCGATTTACTAATTTAATGTTTTCAAAAATCGATGTTAAGGGTTATACGTGTTTGCCAGAGGGGGAGGTGAAATCCATTAGCGAATTTCGTTTATCCCTAGGCCGTTCCTTCACCTTAAATGCAATAACGTTAGTTTTGGCTCTCTAAAAAGAGAATTTCAAGATGGCTGAAAAACATGTACATCGATTTTGCATATCTTTTCTATTTGTATAGCCTTCAGCACGTTCGTTTAATTTATCCGTATAGTACTCGGTAAACCTACGAATCGTCTCATTTCAAAATTTGTCACGAATATCCTGTTTTAGAGGGAATATATCAAGATAGATGTGTGATCATCTCATCTGCACCACGGTTTTAATCAACAGAAACCTCAGTATCATTACCGGTGATTTCTTCTGACTGATGCATTACTGATTTCGTTTGACTGTGTTGTTTCCAAGACTACACCAAACTGTAATTAAGACGAATTGATGCAACAAGGCATTTATTTTATGCCTCATCTTTGCTTCTTGTTTTAAGTTAAGTATGATGAAATTTAATCGCCCATATTGAAGTTACAGTTTTTCCGAATTCAGTTTTATTTTGATATTTTCAAATTCATTGTCCTGTTACTAGGGTGTTGTTAGAAGCGCACTCTATTTATTGTATGTTTATTATATTCATACCGTATTTATTTTCCAGAGCATACAGAATTTTCTATAACTAATAGTTTCCTAGATACTGATCTTTCGTCATCAGATTACACTTCCATTTATTACTAACCCAAATCATGAAATGAATTTTGTTGAACACTGATTGATGTATGTACATAAATTGTATCAAAATTGGTTGGAATGGGCATGTGCGCATGCCCTCTCTTCGTGGCCTTGCGAGGCTTGAATAAGTTGCATGTACACTTGTATTAGTTCTTGCGAAATCGGTTGAAATGCGCTTGTGCGCATGCGCCCTCGTCTTGAGCGCAGGTATACATTTTTATAAATTCTACCCAAATCAGTTGAAATGTGAGTTTTTGCATGCGATATTTTCGTGCGATTGGAAGAGGATTGGAAAGAGTGCACGTATACATTTGCAACAATTTTATCCAAATCGGTTTTCAATCGGAGTAAATCCATTTCGTGACATGGCTACTCGTATTCGTTTTTTCAGCAAGATGGCTGACGAAACCAGGTGTGACCCCATGTGAATGCTAATACTATACTCACGTACTGTAGGCACGCTGCCTCCCAAGTTATTAGATTTTCTTTTCTCTTAGCAGTAAATGAACTTCATAAGGTGAAAAGTTCAGTCCTATTTCATTCTTTTTTCAATTCAGGAATTGATTTCGCATCTCATCCTGCAAGTCGACGTGCAACCGCACTTGCTGTTTTTTTTTTTTTTTTTCATTCCCGACGTCGTAAAAGCATTCTGGTTTTTATAGGGATAAAATAAACAAAATGAAAGATGAAATACCGCTTCCTATGTATTGGGACCGAATTGTATATGAGGAGGGAGAGACACGTACTTCTTGCTTTTGTTGCCTTTGATATCCACCAAATTTCTTGTCATCAAAGTGAACCTCGTTGAAGCATCCAGGCGCTGCTATTTATTAAATACTTGATGGTTTGGATGGCGGATTGCATTCATACGTTTCTCGTCCGTCCAATGTGTGTTCCACCCTTCCTTTCCCCCTCCCCTTTTTACCCCCTTCAAACACGTTTGTGTCAAATTCCGCAATCTTTTCTTGGACGATAAGGCAGCGGCATCAAACACATATTTCAGACGGCTCGAAAATGTGGAAAATATATGTCCTACATCATAATGGCACTTACATCCGCGACATAAAAGAAATCATGATCTTGCAGTTTTCTCGTTTTCCCGCCTCTTTTTTTTATTCTTCCTCTTCTTCTTCGTCTTTGCTTTTGTCATTTACATCTGTGCTTTAATGGACCAGACACTCCAGAAGGGCTATGTAAAGGATAAAATGCGACTTTTTGAAAACATTTCTCACGCGTTGCATAAGGTCATATACGGAGGAACCATCTTGCCATGCCATCTTGAACTTGCCTTCTAACTGGCCATTCAAATGAAGGCATTATGATGCATTGGACTGACGTCTAATAAATCTTGCATGTTGAATGCGTTTTTCATATGAAAGCACGCGGCCATTTGTAATGTTAAAATAATGATCGAAAATGTTAGTCTTTGAAGCAGTGCCCCTACTCTACTAAATCTTTGAATTTGAACGAAGGCTGATGGGTCTGTGTACGCTTAAGAGCCACAGTATTTTTTAAAGATGGCCGTCTACATTCAAAATCTGGCATTTCATGCATATTTCCAACATACGAGCGGCAAGATGTATAATTAGTAGTTGGTGTACATAAGTATTAAAATAACGCTCACTTTTTCCTGTGTATGTATGCAACATGTATGAAGTGAAATGCATGTATAGTTGCATTTTGAGATTGCTTTGGTTACATGTTGAGATTGCTTTGGTTACATGTTGAGATTGCTTTGGTTACATGTTGAGATTGCTTTGGTTACATGTTGAGATTGTTTTGGTTACATGTGGAGATTGCTTTGGTTACATGTTGAGACTTCTTTGGTTACATGTTAAGTTTTCTGCATTAAATACATTAATGTACATAATGGTACACACAACTACAGTGGCGTGCCTTAAAAGTTCCCAAATGTACCGCAGAAGTTAAGGAAATGATCAGCTGTAAGCTTAAAATTGTTGAAGAAACGCTATTGTGTTCGAATTTCATGAAACTTCTCTCTAAATTACACAACTTTCCGATATACCGCAATAAGATTTTACAAAGCCACGAAAATTCACTGGAATGAGGCCCTTTGAATTCAATTTTTTTATAATCATTGTGCAGCGACAATTTACAGGCCTAATTTAATGTTTTCCGTGAAACACTACGCTACTGCAGACATTTCTTTCAAGAAATCTCGTGGGGATGAGAAATAAATTTCAGTAATGGCGCCAGTATGAATACAAAATCCATGTTTTTCATTGAAGTTAAACACAGCTTAAGGAGCTGTTTCCCAATAGCTAAGGCCCTTCTTTAGTTATTCATTCAATGCTTACCTAACCAAGAGTTTAATTAAGGCTAATTTGTTTCCACTTTTCTTTACAATTTATATAGATTGCGCGAAGAGCGCTATTTATTACGTTCCAACATATAGTTTAAGCTTATCTTCTTCCTTTCATGGCTGAATTTGGCGCTAACATTGCTGATTAACGCTCCTCGAGTGTGTATAATAAATTTATTTGAAAATTATATAATGTAACCTGCTTTCGGTGGGTGCGTTAACATGTAAGGTGTCGCAGAAATCGAGCTCAACATAATCGTTCCTTTCGGCACATACTATATGCTTTTAAAGCTGAAAATGTAATGTTTTTTTAGTTTACTTTTTAATTCGGAGCAATGTCCCGAGGAAAAAATCAATGGGGAATAAAATTGTCTTCAAAGAAGAAATTTTTTTTTTTGAATTGTCGACGTTTTTGTGTTTGACATCGCCTCCCACTATTTCTGCTATCCGTCTCCAGTTTCCATAGCGACGTATTAATTTTAAGTTACTTATTCGGCATAGACTACGTTAATTGTATAGCGACAAACCAGATATGTTCGTGCATTTTTTGCTCATTAGCTTAAATTTTGTGCAATTGCTATTGGCAACAAGGGTTTGCGTGATTAACGCTGGGTCGCTCCCCGTGCATTGTCTTTCGAGAAGACAATAGTGATACCTGTGTCTTGTCACAGAAACATCCCTTTTATTTTGGCTACGAGAGACTTAATCACGCGTAAATAATACATAAATATAATTGGGTTTTGAAGATGTCACCTCACGTGCATAATTAGGCAATTAAAAAAATACCTGTATGGGCATTGAAGATGTTAAAATAAGATGATATTAGCATTGCTGGACAGTATATAAACCATGGAGGTATATACGAGTTATATATACTTGAAAATGGTCATGTGGAAAACACACCTTGTCCAAAAATGGTAGAATTGGTATGTACAGTAATTTATTTTTGGTGTTTTGTGTGTTTGGTGGAATTTGTCTAAATTGCTTTATACCGTGTTCAGGTGATGTACACGGCGAGTCATAAAAAAGTAGAACCTAATAAAAAAAAATCACAACTTCGTGAAAAATTATTTGATTTAAAGGAAATTCGGCACTTAACATAGCACAATAGTGTATGAATAAAATACTTGTTTGGGACATGCGACAAATCTCGGATTTTTTCACACTTGAACCGCTGCTACGGGAAACGCCACAGTTCATCGAACCTCCAAAAAAAGATTTACAAATCGAAGATTATTAATATCGAACACTCGAAACCGAATTAAGAAAACTTGGATTGAACTCGACCAGCATATAATCGATTCGTCAATCAAAGAATGGCGCGTTAGACTCCGGGCTTGCATAAAGGCCACCGGAGAATAGTTGGAGCACATTTTGTAATTCATTATCGTTCCTACACTATTGTTTCATGTAAATGCCAAATTTCATTTAAATTGAAGCATTTTTCACGAAGTTGTGATTTTTTTAATTGGGTTCTACCTTTTTATGACACACTTGGATTAACGTAGTGCAATCAGGGTCAGTGATACACTACCATAAATGTTTAATACTTTTCCATAAAATCCACAGAAGTTTTCTGAAATACCATCCGTGTTGTTAACTTAGATTACGTGGAAACGAGATAAATTCCATAAATAAAAAAATGAAACCATCTCAAAAAAAAAAAAAAAGAGAAAAAAAATGTGCTTTCTTATAATATTCATCTGCAACGTCTACAAGATTTGCGAGCATGCAAATCTGTAATCAGGCCATCACTCTGGATGTCGGCAACGGAATTGGTTGCTAAGGTTGCCAGTTGGCTGCACTGAAAAGGCTACAAATTACCTCGTTCAGCGTGGGATTACCATAAGGTCTTAAACGAGTTGGCGAACGTTACATGGCCGGGGGTCCGAGAAACCAATCATTATTGATCCCGACATAAGATGGTGGAAATTACGCGCTGCTATGTACCACGTAGACGACGTGCAGTAATATCATACCTGTTGCTAGGCGTCTGTCGCAGCCTCCCATTGCGACTTTTTTTCATCCTTTTAACATCCTTATAAGAAGACATAAACCTATCTCAGTCAGACAACAAAAAATAGTGCACCAGCATGTCTATGATTTCCAGATCACAGTTGTTTGTTTGTCCGTTGTTTTTCCCATTGTCATCTTTTGTAATCTGTCTGTTCGGTCGTGATGAGAAAGTCTTAATCTAAATAGAGAAAAAAAAATAGCAGTGACATGGAAACGAGGTGAATATTATGTATGACGAATTAATCCGCCGCTGCTTCAAACCATTCAATTTTTCGTATGCTGTTATCTTTATGCCAAAGTAAAACTAGGAAGGAAATGACACGTCTTCCGCTCTGATGAACCCGTTTGAAAAATGAAATGCTTTTTTCGAGTATATTTCAAAGAAAAACGTGAAATATGAGCAATAATGAATACGTAGAGGGGAGGAAAATATCGCTATTTACTTATTTGTGGACTGCGGATGAATATGCCATAGCCTGGTGGGCGCATGAACATTTTAAACATGATGGCTTTTTATAAGCGGCAAATTTAAATTTAAAAAAAAAATACGGTTTCGTACAATTCGGTTTTTAATAAAGCTAATTTGTTTTCTTAAAACCGATTTTTTTTGTGTCATTATGTGATTATTTTTTATAGATAATAATATGGATGAAATGTTTCCAAACCCGTATAACTTTAATAATTTATTGATCTGAACGTGTATGTTAAAGCTTGTATATTGTAAATACGTTGACATGATTTCTGACTAAACTGTCAAATCAAAATTTGTTAAAGCGTTGTCAGTTTCCTTAATGCTCAGCATTATATATGACCTGCATATTTGAATTTTACGGTAATTGTTTTGTAGTTTATTTATAGCCTTGTAGTGTAATTTGTTCGCGTTTGTCGTATAAAATGCAGACGCGTTTCTAGATACTGCATATTTTTTTGTAAACAAATTATAAAACGTAAAGTGAATGACATTGCGACAGATCATACATTGAATACTGATTAGCCTGGAGAATTTCCTATACGAAGCGGTTTATCTTTGAAGTCCGCTATCGAATTTAGAGCTGGAGATGTTCCTGCTTTGAGGCTAATTTGTTGTCTACATTTAAACTCGATTTTATAACAATGCACATATGAAATGCTTTGAAATTAAGGTATAGATTTATATGAGTTGTTATTGTTGGAATACAATGATATGGAAATGAAATATGCATATTTATGATGAGTGTTGCATTGATTTAAACATTGTAACACGTTCATTATGCTTACGTGGTTCCACGCGGCGTTATTTTCCCAATGTGGTCATGTCCCCACATAAAATGATCTGTGATTTGGTTCTACCAGAAGTAGTTTTGATGCTTCTCTAACAATGTCAAATTATAATTCAAAACTCGTAACTCAAAATACCATGAAGGTACAAATAATTCCAACTGGACTTCATTGCTTACCAAAGTGTTTTAAGTGTTATATACCATACAGATTTCGTCATGGTTGGTATCACGTAACCTAAACATAATGTGGTCATCTTTCTGCCTATATAGAGACTGTGCTCAAGACTAGTTCTACAATCTCAATAAAGGCAAATCTAAGTTTTATTCCGACAATCCAAATATTTTGTTCCTTGTTTTATTGCTGTTTTGGTATATTTTCCATGGTAACACTTAACTAACCTCAAGTAAAATGAATAAAATCATGAAAATAGGAGTACATTATATAAGTGACTTATAAGTACCATTAAAAATGTGTCAGTTTTTTACGAAAAATTCAACCTCTATTTTGTTTCAGGAGTTGGAAGTTTTGCGACGTTGGCTGTCCGAGCATCGTTTCGAGGAATATTTCCACTTGTTCATCCAGGCCGGTTATGACATGCCAACAATTTCGAGAATGACTCCAGAGGTTTGTACTAATTTGATTAAGGAGGAAAGGTTATTTTCAAAGAAGGAAAAGTGTTAACGTTAAATGCATTTCCTTGTTCTTTTCCTAATAGGATCTAACGGCCATTGGCATCACCAATCCGAGTCACAGGAAGAAACTGAAAGTTGAAATCGGCAAGCTAAACATATCAGACGGCCTTCCGGATTATATTCCGGTAAGATTTCTATTTTAAGGCAGCACGTTGCCGCGATATAATCAACGTCAACACTTCCTCCTCGTCGTAATGCTTTTTTAATTAGCCAATCCAATTTTGCACCAAAACTTCTTTTACCCACAAAATCTTTGGAAAACCCTCTGCTGTTGATGCTGCTGATGCAGGAGATGGTTACCCAACCGTAAACCAAAGCTCAGCTTTCATTGGTTGTCCATGTAGCTCGATTTATCCATTTGGATTTTACTCGGTTGCCAAGGGTCAATCTTGATGCGTTTGCGAAAATTTCATTGATTGAAGGAGGTGGCGTGGGTGTCACGAAGTGATATAGCGATAATGTAGGACATTTCCCATACGTTTTGCTAATTTTTACCCTCGGGGAGACCGACATTTTTCATTCAGAATACCCATAAAACATGTCCGACTTAGTTTCAGATAAGTATGGCATGCGGTTTCATTGTCGGTAACTCGAAGCGGGTTTTTTTTAAAGTTGTTTTTGTTTGGAACCGATAAAATAATACAACTAACGATAATTATGTAACTGGTGACAAGCGTCTTGAAGGTTTTTCAACCTACTTGTGTATATGTTAGTTCTGTTATCAGTGACATCTTTTTTGTCATGTTAAACCTAAGTTTTTCGTCGGCGAAATGTGTTGTCGGCAAAGTGGGACGAATCCATTGCAGATAACTCCGTTGCACATCATTGCAGCTCATTCCAAAGTCTAGTCGTTAATCTGAATCTGCATTTTGGCAGTTTGCAGAAATGTGACACTGTTGAGTTTTTAGTTCAACGTTCATTGCTGTTTATGATTTCTTCATTATTTTTAATTTACAGTATCTTGTTTTGATGTTCTATTTATTTTCACTATGGCAGACTTAACGCTTGTCATGTTATTCTGACGAGAATTTCGTCACGTCTTTAAATGCCCTCTGACCTCCCCAGTACACTCGTGGACTAGGTTGGGATTTTTTTTTTCCTCAACACTAGTACACAACGATCCTGTTTAGGAATACATAACTCCTTTTTAAGAGTATCAACAAGAATGTTACGAGTGCCTAGAATCGTAAATGCACATAATGGTGCGCCTCATTAACCGCATGGAACTACCCCCCTCCCTCTTCCTGACTACTCGTTTTACGTAATTACAATTTAAGTATTTTTGGCACACTTAGCCCATTTTGGGAAAGATTTTTTGGGAGGAGGGTCAAGTCAACCCACGCCAACCACCTATCCCCAATTGGGTGGAGTACCGCCATGAATACGACTGCTTATACATGAAATTGGTGAGGAGATATATAACTATACGACAATCCCAAAACAACTTTTCATATACCCTAAAACTTCTAGCCGTACCATCCCAAAGCCAGAAGTAGGACAAGGAGTGTTCTAGCTGCAGAAAAAAAAAAACCTGCTGGCACTGGAATATTTAAGTAAACTGTGGGTTTCCTGCTTCAACTTCTAAACCTCAATTATGCGTTATATCATTACCGCGCAAGGATACCTCAACTTTGTGCCACCCTTGTTTCAGAACGACTTGAGACATTGAGGAAATAGGAAGTACCTAATTTTGATATGAAATATCAGTTAGTCTACAAAGTCCTGCTAAGTTAGTCAGGTCGGTGATTGCTGTTTTTTTTTTTTTTTTTTTTTTTTTTGTGTGTAAAATTCTAATTTTAGAGCAGTCTGCTAACGCGGTATTTTAAACAGCAACGATTTCCATACTTTTTTCCTGAAACTTTCGTCATCAACAGTGTGTGTGTCATTGTTTCCGCAACAATTCGTCGACGAATCTGATGTCATCGTGCATTGTTACTGATGCTTGGTCGCATTTCCAAATCTCTTGATTTATATTTCGCAGAGTACCCTGGAAGAGTGGCTTCAATTGCTCCGTCTAGAGGTCTATTTCGACTGTCTCGTTCAGCAAGGTTACAACAAAGTGGAAGAGGTTTTGGGCATTGCCTGGGAAGATTTGGAAGAAATCGGGATCCAGAAACTCGGTAAGCACGGCTTTTCGATGCTACATCGGCTTTGGGCTTTCGCTACATTTCCATTAAGAAAATGAAATTGCTTTATTCAATATGCATTGGAGATAAGGCTAGAAATGACCTTTTGGAGACTGCGCTTTTCTGAAGACTTTGGATTTGTTTTTATTGTTTATTATGTTATACGTACAATGTCTTCCTTCATAAATACTAACGCACGAATCGCTTTTTTTTAATAATACGTAAAATGAAACTTTCCAAGATTTTTGTTTACTTAATATCTTTAAAGGTATTGACCATATTGTTGGCTTGTTATGAGTTTGCTTAAACGCATATAGACACTCGCCTTGCTGTATATTTTATAAAAAACAAAAGCAGTTTTAAGAAGCCCATAAAAATCTATACAACCACATATTGCTTTTTGGAAGGGAAGTTCTACAGATCACATTTTAAAAACATTGCACGGGTTTCATTTCTTTATTCAAAATGATAGTTTTTTAAATCAGGAACTCTCGGCCTCGTTGCTTTTACAATAAATTTCGTTTTATATAGAAATGTAATTTGTAGAAACGACTTTTTCATGAAAAGCTAATGCACAATTTTGTTTGACGTTTTTTTGATGGGTGAAATTAAAGTTGACTTACGGCAAGGGATGGTTGTTGCATCAGGAGCGTATACTTATATTACTTCATAAATGCAATTACTCATTTCCTTGACCTTGCATTCTTACGTTAATTCAAACAATGCGTGTTGCAAATGAAAACCAAGTCACTCCTTTCCTGTATCGCGTGCTTCCTGGATTGAATCATTTTGAATTCAACACTATTACCTGAATGTAACAGCTGTTGTTGAATTGCTGCATTACAATTGTACACAAAATATACGTATGTATATGAACTGTTTTTACTTTCAAATGGGAATTCTGTATTCATTTATTTCGTATAAAATTTATTTATATGAACCTTCAGTTATATTCCGTTGAATTTGTTATGTCTTACATACAAATTCAATTCGAAGGCGTTGTTGCTAGTCTATTTTGGAGAAGCAAATATATACTATATATATATATATACTATATATATATATATATATATTTTTTTTTTTTTTTTTGAAATTCGATGCTTGCATCGCTTTAAGGCTTTGAAAATCCATAATGATTCTAAAACTACAAAAATATAAATTGCAAGATCGGAGTAAACGATTTTCCATCTGCTTGGTTTACAAAGGTAGTCAAACAAACTACTGTTTTGAATTTTTGTGGAATAATTGTGTTTCAGGGAACCTCAGGAAATCTGACATACGCTTAGTGGAGCAAAGTCCTAACAAAATTTCACCTTTATGGTAATGAAATCACATTTTGAGATTTTGTTCGTTTGGGCCAATGTCCGAATATTTGCCAATTCACATCTTCAGACCACAAGAACAGAAAATAGCATGTTCCACAAAAGTGCGACTATACTGTTAACTTCTGCAGTCTCCTAACACGCAACTTTACCATATATGTAAGCCAATTAACAATTGCTTTTTAATTTTTTTTTAAAGGTCACCAAAAGCGGATGATGTTGGCCATCAAGCGAATAAAGGACATTCAGACGGGAGTGAAGCGGTTTTCGACCACCGAAAATCGGACAGCTCTGGAAGTAAACTGCCGAGTGCTTCCTCCGCCATCCAACAGTGGGCAGTACCAGGGTTACGGTATGTCCGGCCAGGACTGCCCCACGGTGCGGCCGGTGCAGATCACCTCGTCGCCCTCTTCGGACACCCTTCCCGGGTTCCACCCCTCCTTCCACCCTCAGCAACAGCCCCAGCCTGAGGGAGTAGAATACATCCCGTACGCAGCTTACGGCCCTGGCTCCCCCTCGCACATCATCTACCGGCCGGACATCGTGGCCATTCAGGTGCGGCATCCGTCTGGCGCCCGCTCCTTGGAGAACCTGGAGGAGGTGAGGGAGAACCGCCACCGGACATTCCTACAGGTGGACTCTCGGTGGAACAACAATATGAACAATAACAACGGAGGAGGCATGGCCGGAAACCAAGGCAACCCCGTTATGTTCAATGGCAATGGAAACACTCTCCCGCACCCCGGACCCAAGCCCAGCATGGTTGGCGGCAGCAGCGGCCTCTGGCGCCGTGGATCCTTCGACGACGGTGACCTGACCCCCACCAACGAGGGCGTGGCATACGAGCTGGAAGGGGGCGGGACTCTGCCTAGGCCAAAGGTCAGCATCAAACCACGGCCAGTGGCCAAAATCATGGCCAAGACGAGGATCCCGGCTGGAGATGAGGAAATCATCGGCCGAGAGGACAGCGACTGCGATGCTATCACCGTGGAGAAACGCATGGTGGAACCACAGTCGTCGGTGGTGGAAGTGTCCCACGGCTCGCCCAGGTGCTCCCTGCCTGGATCGCCCCTCAATAGCCTACTGAGGGGTGGAGGCAAGAAGATCCCCCCTCCGCCGCCTCCCAAGCGGTGCAACTCTATGAAGAGAGACAGGAACATGGACAACCACTGCAACGACAGTGACTATGCCAACGAGCAGCTGTTTGCCAGTTGCGTGAAAAGTATAGCCTCCAAGTTTGGACTGAGCAGCCGCAAGAACGACTGGAGCGGCCCCAGCAGCGTGCAAGGGTCCCCCGCGAAAAGTTTCCAAAAAGACAACGGTGCGAAAAGTTCCCAAAATCAGGCCGGCAAGTGCAAGAAGGAGCAAGAAATGGCCGAACTGGGCCTGGACGATTCCGAGATCAGCGAATCGGCTGATCGCACCCCTCCCTCTCCCGCGCCGAGCTCCCCCGTGCACCTCAGACGGGAATCGGCAGCACCCTCTGGCGGCGGACTCAGCCCAGACTCTTCCTGCTCCCCACCGTTCCACTCCAAGAGGAACGAATCCACGCTGAGCTTTGAGTCGAATGGTTCCTCCTCCAGCACAGAGTCTAACCTGCCCTTCGCCAACGAAAACGTGGGTACCATCAAGCAGCGGGCCATCAAGCCGCACCCACCCCTCACCACCCTAGACCTGGCCTGCAGCCCAAGAGGATCTCCCATTCTGGCAGCAAAACATGGAAGCATCCCAGGTGAGACTAGAAACCGGAAGTATTACTCAAAAATCCCGACTTATATTGTCGTGGTTATGCTACTTTTTAAAAAAAATAGCATATCGAATTGATGCGAGCCCCGATACGGTCACTTTTGGCATGTCATCACATCAGGAATTAAAACGGGTTGAATTCATCTCGTCTTATACAAAGTGCTGTGATGTCACGTCATACTTGGAATGATGACCTGACAGAATTGATCGTGTATCGGCAACTAAATACTCGCCGGTGTGCAATATAATGAGTAAAATTGAACAGATAGGTTTGTTTGCATGGAAATTGTTGAAGTCTTTCAATGTAGCCATTAAGTAGTTTTAATTATTCGTATATAAATCCATCCTTGGCAGGTAAAGTTGGGCTCACGTAAGATTAGGTAAAACCAAGCCACGGAATGAAAATTAGAAATAGGTGGGGAAAAATGGTGCAGTGCTAAGTAATTGCTCAGATAGGCCTTAGAGATTGTGCCAGCACCAAAATGTGCGTGGGTGGCTCAGAAAAGCCACACCTAATCAACTCCTTACTCCTAAAATATGGGTTATTGTAAATATCCCGATGAAATTTTGCCAATTATCATTTTATGATTGGGTAAACAGATTTGCTCCGATTTTATGCCTATTGCGAGCCTCGATGTTGAAGCGGCGCCGGTAATTAATTTATTCTCAAGGAACCGCTGATTGAGTGGTCCCAGATAAGGTTGGACTGAAGTTGCGTGAGAAAAATCTCGAAACAGTTTGTTGGACTCTTGTTTTTGGAACAAGTATAGCATGAAGGCCACGCAGGTTAACAATGTATACATTTGAACGAACTTAATTTTTAAGGGCGAAATGATTGAAATACAGGAAAATAGGGCGTTTGCGCTGCATGGGGGTACTATAACTTTCAATAACTTTATTACTAATTGTGTATTCTTAGGGAGTTGTAGATCAAATTTGAGAATCGAGTTATTCAAAATAATGTAATGGTTATATTTTGTTAAGACTAAATTTAATTTATGGCACATGAAATGCTTTGAAGAAAATTTAATTGGGATGTGCCGAAAGTTTTAAAAAGAATGTAAAACTGAACTATATAGTCCACCCCTTTTTTAATGGCATATCTTTGTCCCTGTGTTGTTCACAATTTGTCTCAGTTTATTTCTTATAGTTTTTAACTAATTCAACATATTCAGTAAAAACGCTTCGTATGGATAGATTTTTATGGTTTTAACTGGTTAATGTTTAGAGGCGTGTTGACAGTAAGCATTGAGAAAAATCACCATTTTTTAAAAAGCGTTTTTTTTTTTTGTTTGCATGGGTGTGGAATACGTTTTATATAATTGAATAATGCATGCTGTGTAACAAGGCTGTGAGTTTTTTTACTAATCTTTGGGTTGAAGAAGAGGGTGTCGGTCAAAACTTTGCTTTGGCGCCTCTCCCCAAAATGAATGTGTTTTATTTCATTGCTTCTTATAAATGTATTTTCATCAGTTTTTCTGCTCATCATTGTTGTTACTTTATATTTTTGAGGGAGGATTTTTAAGTTACATGGTTTTTAACGTTGTTTTTTTAGGAATAATATTTTATTTAGAGATTTTTATTAGAAAAAGATGTTACAGTTTTTGTGGGTTTGCACACTAAGATAATCAGATTATGAATCCATTTAATAATTTTATTGGTATTTTTAATTTTAGCCTCCCGATCAGCACCAGCTACACCCAAACGAAGGAGTAGTTTAGGATCAGAGAAGGGAAATCCCAACACCTCAACGTCCACCATAAGGGAAGTGGATATTATGCAGGATGATGACCTCAGGTAAAGCAAGTTTTTTGTTGCTCGAGTGGAAGCCACCGAACATTGAAAATTCACACTTTAATTTTATTCGGCGTTATATTTATTTATTTTTTTATTTTTCAGAAAACCATTCATTGCACCCGAAACGGGAGACGTATTAAACGACATCGATAACATGTTGGCAAATTTGACAGAGGAATTAGACGCAATGCTAACGAGCGATTTGCAGTCGGAGTAGGCTATACGAAATAGTATGATTCCTTAGCGTGTTCACCATGACTCCCTAAACCCTAATTCCTCCTAAATCTTAAGACTTATATGAGCTTTAGATCCTTAGATGTTCCAGACAGGTTTCTTGTCTTAAACTGCCATCTTAATAATAATCTTTCCAAAACGTTTGTTTTATTCTCCAAGTGTGCCATTGAGTTTCTCACCTTATTCCTTTTGTTATTCTGAATCCTGATAGTAACCTAGTCCAGGGTGGCTAAAACTTGGTGATATTTTATTTTACTTTTGAATTTAAGTTTTGGGCCTCGCGTCTTTTTAAAGGCAACATAGGATTGCGCTACACTTTTGAAATCGTGTGGTGTTATCTATTTAAACTTAACTGTCTCTGTGTTTAACATAATGTCAGTCAGGCACTTTTATGATTTAGTTCTATGCTTATTTTGAAATGATCAATACTCTTCCAGAACTTGTTAAGTATTTTCCCTTATTTTAATGGACATGCGATTCATCGGATTTATTTTTTTTGCTCAAATAAGGGCTGCTTATTTATTATAGTATGTTATTGAAATATAGCTTTGATGGGTTATGTGCAAGGATTTCTCAGCTTTTGGACTCCAAAAATTTCACGGAAAATTTTCTGGTTGATCCATTAGTGGAATCGTGAAACTTTAGTTCGCTGTGGCTAAATGAAGAAAATTCAGAATCACAATTAGTGCTTCTCAGATCAGATAGCTTGTGAATTTATACTTTAACAATTAAACAAACCAAAGTCTTTGAATACTAAACGATTACAAAATACTTCGCAGGGTTATTTATTGCGAGATTCGAAGTATGCGTTTTTTTAACGTACCGGTGTTATTTGCCTTCAAATTTTAATTTCTTATAATTAATTTTCAAAAGGTAAAACGAAAATTTAAAGATGGCTGATTTACAAAAGACAGTATACAAAATATCTGTAGTTTTCGACGTGTTTATCAATTTTTGTCAATTCATACTCAAGAAGTGCTAACTGTAGGGTATTTAATTTAATGAATGATGAGCAGCAGCACTATTTTTCTAGTATGTGCTGAAATCTTGTTTTACGATTTTTAATCGGCTACAGAATACTAACGTTTACATGATTGATGATAATATTAATTGAAGTTTTAA
Organism: Julus scanicus; assembly: GCA_034698625.1. Classification (NCBI taxonomy): domain Eukaryota; kingdom Metazoa; phylum Arthropoda; class Diplopoda; order Julida; family Julidae; genus Julus; species Julus scanicus. Next base: position 3,496 of record JAQGBW010000071.1, on the reverse strand, counting down.
GTTTTGTCCATCTTCATACCAATGCCACGCAATGCTGTTCTGCATGAATATCATACAGTGGGGATTTTTTTTTATTTTGGCAAGAGTATTGACCATTTCACTAAAAAGTTGTAATTAATAATGGAGTAATTTAAACCAACATATGTATGCCTAATGTATGTACGTATGAGTGTGTGCACACATGCTTTTATGGCAGTCAAGAAAAATGCTCTGGAAGTATTGTCTTCCAAAACAGTTAGAAAAAAACAAAACCGAAAGCTTAGTAAAGTAATTTCGTCGTATTAGCCGAAGATAATAAATATGGAGGGAAATAATTGTAAATAAAAAGTAGCTGGCATGTTTGAAAAATTCTCCCCAAAACAAAATCGTAGGAAGCCATTATTCGAGTAATTATTTTATGAGGATTCAGAGCAGTTGCTACGAGAAAAAAAATATATTCCACGAGTGGTTACATCGGTTATTACGAAATGAATCCCTCGCAGAATAAATATAGGCAGCGTACGGTGCAAATAAAAGGAATGAATGGCTGTATTTCCATATCATTCATTCGTTGATATCGTTATAATATAGAGCTGGTCTTTTTTATACCATTGCTTTAGGGCTGCTAAGTGCAAGTAAAAAACATTTGGCAACGTGTCTGCAACTGGACAGGGTCAAGTGGATGTAGTTATAAAGCGAACTTTGTTATTGTGTTTTTCCCCGTTTAACTTAAATTTCAATATGGCGAATTGTACCAAAGTCCGATGAGTACTGGGCGATTAAAACGGCTTTAATTAGGGAAATTAATGAATGGAGCTGAGTATTCGCCGATCACAACGAAAGGAATTGGTGCAATTCGAAATTGCTGCGCTTAGAAAATTAAAGTTTCAGAAATTTGTTTGAAAAAATGAATTCGAAAGTGTGCTAAGTCGTTTAAGTTACTAGAGTCATCAGATTTATATGAGAATTAACCGTTCAAATAATGACAAATTGTATATTTTGCAGAAACATATCCAAGAGCATTAATTGAACTTGTCATGGTCAATTTTTCGCGAATTTGTGTTCATGAGCAGAATGCAGCGATTATTAAAAACCTAGACGACATTGGTTATCTATGGCCTAGTTTGTTACAAAATACAAAAATATCAAAAAAAAATACTATTTAGAATTTTGTAAAGTTTTAATTGAGCTCTAGGCTGGGCTATCCTGTATCCACGTAGCATTAGGTAATTTTGGTATGGAAATATGATCCCCTGTTTGTTTTATAAAAACTTGTTTTTATGAAAACATTATGCATTATATTGGAATTCACTGTCCACTCAAGTGCCCATTTTTGAAATACTAAAAAGTTTTATAACAGTAATTTTTTGGCTTATTTTTTAAACGCTTTCACACGATTGATAGGAAATTCATTGAATCAGCATTTTGAAACACATTTGACGATTCCTTTAATTTTTTAAACGCAGCTGAATGAGCTAATGTGCATGTATATGTGTGTGAATCTACCAAAGTTCAGGCCGTTTTATTATTTAACTTTGCTTAGGTAGGCCTGTGTACCTATTCGAACCTGGGTGTAATTGATTTCTGATTAAATCCAAAGCAGGAATTGCTCTGTTTTGCTTCTGGTTGCCAAATATTATTGTTGAAGATAAAATGCAGTGTGATTTTTGTATTTTTAAACGACCCAATCAAACTGTCATTTTATGTAATACACATTATATATAGTAGTGATTGTGTAGTAAACTTTAAACAAAAATATTGGCACATCTTTCCCTTTGTGTACAGTGTACACATATGTAAGAATTTTTGTTTCCTTCTTCTTACACACAACTTTTTTTAACGAAAAAAAATTGTAATTGGTAAAATTATGTAAACAGTTTATAGATGTCGAGCTAATTTCTTTATCAATAGCTTGTAATAAATAGCAGATAATGCTCAGGACGCTAATCGATTCAATTATTTCTTTGTTTCATCTTGTTTTTATATTTGCAGTCTCAGCCAAGATGGATCGCTTTTATTTGAAACTAAAGTCATTTTAGGCATTAATGTCTCTCGTGTGAGACGTCAAATTTGATTGCAAGACAGTGCAGTTCATCTAAGTAGAATTAGGCATGGTTACCCAGAGCTCTTCTGATTCCTACGTAAGTTTAAATAAATAAATAAAGCATAAATTTATTCACAGCAAAATATTTTCACTTTGCAATCATATTAGATAAACTCGATAATATTTTTTACCATGATTTTACCCTGGGTAATGAAGACATCGATTGCAATATAATTGAAACCTTTGTAAGAAAATAACTTTAAAACTCAAATTTCCATTAATAATATTTTTATTCAACAGGATAGTCTATTGTCGATGTTATCATATGCTCAAGAAATAAATGCGCATATATTATCTTCAAAAGGCTAATTGAAAGTAAAATTGCATAAACGAGAATACCGACAATTGCAAGCGCACTTACTGTACATGTAAATTGTGATATTGTACAGGACTTTGTTACCTCTTAATCAGAGAGTAAAATATATAACAAGATTAATTTGATCTCCAAACAAAATTGACGAGGACTACCGAATCAGGCATGTATTGTATAATTCATACTGATTACAATATAAATTGCAAATTGTTGCTTAAGAAAATGAAAATCCACCAAATACTTTGTAAGGATTTTTTTTTCTCCTAAAAGCAATCTGAAAACACATATTTGGATCGATCACTCAACGAAGAAATATAGCAAAAACAAGTGGACCATCAAATGAGCAGGTTTTAACATGTAAGTACATTATGTATAGATTGTATACTGTATTGGTAGAAATAAGTTATCCTGTGCAGTTCATCTTGTATAATACCCTGGACAGAAGGTTGTTTGCGACAATGTACTTTAGAAACCATCCAAAAATATCCCAAGCAATGCATTTGAGGAACCCTTATAATGTTTAGTATCAACTATATATTTTGATTAGCTTAACAGCTAAGTGGCACTTAAAATGTTTGCTTAACCACTCTTTTAAGTGTAAGATATAAAGCGGAGGTGCAAAAAAGTGCATTTTTCCCCATCTTATTTCAGTTAAGATGTGCAAAACAGTGGATTTATGTACGAATATACCGTAAACATGACTTCCAGATAGAATAAGGGGCTGTGTTAAGATTTATAAAGATGTTGCAACTGGTCATAGATATTTGGGACTATCTTACATTGGAATGCATACAAGTAGGAAAATATATGGCTAAAAACGAGAGAAATGGACAGTTTTAATGAGATCAAAGCCAAAATATTGTATAAAATTGTGTGACATTATAAGTACTGTTTTCTTCAGCTTGGTGAAGAGAAATTGTGTTTTTCATTGTATTCTATTAATTGTACCGATTCAACATGGCGGCCTGCTTGTAATACAATCACGTGATTTAAAATACACTTACACGTTGGAGAATTTCGTTCAGTAAAGCCGGATTCACACTATTGCGTTTTTGTCCGTTTTTGCTCGTTGCGTGGCGCTGCGTGTGCGTTCACGCAAG